>JAMKCH010026669.1:0-105910 GCA_023653785.1 Ophioderma brevispina
GGAATTTCTTCTTTGCCTTGTCTCGCTCCTGTCTCAGCCGTAAGGTTTTCTCAGACACCCAGTTAGGCATTCCACAGGGGCTGCATTTGCCAACCACTTCTTTGGCTGCTGCTTCAACAGCTTCCTCAATTAGGTTGTACCGTTCAGTGATTGACACAGATGAGTCCAGTTCTTGAAGGATCTGAAACCTATTGGAAAGTTCGATCTGAAATTGGCGTTTTGAAGAAGGATTTTGTAGCTTCTTCCAGTCAAACTTTGGTCTTCTACAGGCTTTACCTTTAGATGTTCTAAGGCTGGCTTTGAGACGGATGCTGAGTATTCTGTGATCAGAATCAAGCTCCACAGTGTTGTAGGCTCTGCAGTTACGGAGAGAATTCACCCATTTGCCATTGACTATGATGGGAAACATAAATACAGATAGATAATACAAAACTCTGCCAGTAGTTGAATTAAATCTCCAAGAGTGGTAAGTTGGTGCAGAACTTAGTGCCAGGATTTATTATATTTAAAATTCCATGTGAGCGAAGAGCTGTAATTAGTCTGCTGTCATCTTTGAAGCCAAAAGTGCTGGGAATCAAAACAGGATTCCAAATTGTGGTCCTAATGGACATTTGTGGCAGATAGAAATTGTGGCGATTATATCATGGACTCATATACTGTGGAATATTAGTGTCGTTGAGGGACCTATTGAGCCTTATAATCAGCGGTGGACAGGTGTGTGCTTTCCATCTACGCAACCTTGAGGCCAAACGTCAGCTTAATGTAACCTGGTCTGGTACACCCCTGGAGCACTGTGATAACCCTGTCTACCTAGGAGTTACCTTGGACCGCACTCTCTCTTATAAGACCCACATCAAGAAGACAAAGAGTAAAGTATGTTCACGCAATAATATCTTGAACAAACTCACTGGGGTGCTCGCCCACATACCCTAAGATCGACGGCACTTGCCCTGTGCTACTCATGTGCAGAGTATGCTTGCTCTGTATGGGAAAGATCAGCCCATGCCAAGAAGCTTGCAGGAATTGCTCCACCAGACATCCGTCGTAGTGTAGCGAGCATGCAAGAGCGTAGCTGCCAAGTATCTAATGTGAAGCACCCTATATCTGGACATTAACAAAGTCCAACCTCTTGAATCAGTCTCTAAGGAGTATAAGAGAGTCGCATTGTGGAAGGAAAGACTTGCTGTCAACCAAGTAACATCTATTGGTATTGAACCTGGTGAGCATCTTCCACCTGGAGCTGACTCCTCATGGGCTGAATGGCGATGCCTCAACAGATTGAGAACCAGAACTGGCCGATCTAAAGTTTCCTTGCAGAAGTGGGGCTACCAAGACACTAGCTGTGGTTGTGGAACAGCACCACAGACTATGGAACATCTCTTGGTCTGCCCACTGTTGGAGCAACAATGCACAAACAAGGACCTTGCGGAATTCAGTGAAGCAGCCAGACGTTGTACCCATCTCTGGCTGGATCATATTTGAGAATCACTGTGTTTGGACACGATAAGAAGAAGCGGTGGATTTAAGGAAAAGGGTCTTGTCAGCAGCTTAAGGCCGCCTAGGAGGGGCCCTTTGGTGTCGTGAAGCGATGCAATGTCCCACTTTAATGCGAGTAGGGGTGTCTAATAGTGAAGTAGATAAGTCATAATTTTCACCAAGATCATGCACTTTTGGACAAAGCATAAAACTTGGCACAAACCTTCCTTGGGTATGTAAAACAATAATTATTTCAGAAGGGGTCCCCAAAAATTCGACCACAATAATGACGTCATAGGCCACCCCCCTGTTTTCGGGTCGCTAAGGCGACCCAACTATAGAAATCACTGCCCTCAAAATTGCGAATGAGTCTATTTCTATTTGAAGCATATAGGATCCCTGTCTGAAGGTCTTTCATTAAATGTTTTTCTTTTATGAAAATGATCTACGTCCTACTATTAATTTTGGAGTTCTAGTGTTGGGTGTGTATTGCGATGCAATTTCAGACAAAGAATAAAATTATTGCAGGTTTCAAATGGTTAAAAGCATTTCTTTGATTTAGTCTCTGCCAAGACTGGCTGGGAAATGGGAGGAGTTTGGGTTTTATTTAAAACGTTTGCAGGGGGGATTATTAAAGGGTGAGTAACGAATAGGAGAGTTATAAGTAAGAGAAATGATCTAGGCCATTGTAGAGTTACACTATGTAATGATTGAAGCTTTACATACATGGTGGATATATTGGAAAGACCAAGTTTTAGGTAACATCTTTATTGAAAAGACAGGAAGGTGTAACCTACATTAAATTAAAGCTGATAACTTGGGGATCAGTTTTCTTAACACATTCACTGCACCCAGTTGGGTTGTTTTTGTCATTTCTTTATTTGATAATGACAGGAGAGTTTTACGTACATCAAATTAAAGCTCGTAATTAGGGATGCAGTTAATATTTTGCGCCCAATTGGGCGCCTTTTCTATTAACTTTATTGAATGACAGGAAGGTGTGAACCTACGTTAAATTAAAGTTATAACTTGGGTAGTCAGTTTTAACAACATTTTGCACCAATTGGGCGTTTTTTTCGTTTTTCTTTATTGAAACCTGCCCAGGAGAGTAACGTACATTCAAATTAAAGCTCGTAAACTAGGGAGGCAGTTTTTACATATTTTGCGACCACAATTGAGGGAGCCGTTTCTATTTTCTTATTTGAAATGCACAGTTTTTTTTCTGAAGGTGTTAACCTACGTTAAATTAAAGCTTATAACTTTGGAAAACTCAGTTTAACCACATTTTGCGCCCAATTGAGTGTTTTTGTTCTATTTTCTGTATTTGAAATATGACCAGAGGTTTTACGTATCATAATTAAAGATCGGAAGAGCTTAGGAGCGGCAGTTTTTACATATTGTGCGCCCAATTGGGCGCCTTTTCTATTTTCTTTATTTGAAATGACAGGAGAGTTTTACGTACATCAAATTAAAGCTCGTAACTTAGGATGCAGTTTTCACATATTTTGTGCCCAATTGGGCGCGTTTTTTATTTCCTTTATTTGAAATGACAGAAAGGTGTAACCTACATTAAATTAAAGCTTATAACTTTGGGATTCAGTTTACACACATTTTGCGCCCAATTGGGCGTTTTTTCTATTTTCTTTATTTGAAATGACAGGAGAGTTTTACGTACATTAAATTAAAGCTCGTAACTTAGGGATGCAGTTTACATATTTTGCGCCCAGTTTTTAACACATTTTGCGTCCAATTGGGCGTTTTTTCTATTTTCTTTATTTGAAATGACAGGAGAGTTTTACGTACATCAAATTTAAGCTTTTAACTTGGGGATGCAGTTTTTACATATTTTGTGCCCAATTGGGCGCCTTTTCTAATTTCTTTATTTGAAATGACAGGAAGGTGTAACCTATGTTAAATTAAAGCTTACAACTATGTGAGGTCAAATGTCACACACACAAAGGTCAATGGGAGATCAAGTTGTAAACAAGGTGATTGGTTTTAATGCAATCTTATGCTCATGTATCAAACATCTACTTTAAATCAGTTATGAGATTTCTTTTTATACATGTTTCTGTAATAAAAGTGCAACTTAAAACTAGAAAACCATCTACTCCTTTTAAATGCTTTTTAATGTTGTTCTTATTTCTTGTAAAATTATGCCTGGCGACCCGGCAGTTTTTTTTAAATACTTGTTTATACATATCTCGTAGTAATGTTAAAATGATTACTTTCAATAATCATATCAAGTTTGGTATCAAATTAAAGCTTGAGACATGTAGAGTGCTAAAATGATCTAAATATTTGAATATTTGGTAAGCAGAGGTCAGTTTGGGGTCATTAAAGGTCATATGCTACCATTGGCCAGTTTTGTGGCTGATAACCGTAGTTAAAAGCACTATCAGTAATTTGCTAAATAGGAAAATAAAAAAAATCATCAAAAATCAAATTTGTTCATATCTGTAACAAGTATAAGTATACTAACATACCCTGCAAATGAAAGGACCAGAAGCAACCTAATAAGGACAAAATCGGAAATTTTAGTCATTAGTGTCCGAACGGACACTTACTACAACACATAATTGAATGGAGATTCGTATCTTTGAACACTGTCGTTTTCTTCCTTTCTGTCAATTCTTTGTTTGGAAATAGTAACTTACGATAATTCTTCAGTCTTATCCTTCACTTTTAAGCTATTCCTGCAAGTTTCAAATATTTTGACTCTTTCGGATAAATCACTGATAGTGTCTTTAAGGCTTGGTGTCAAAGTGTCAAAATCAAAATGTGATATCCCATTGGTCACCCCTATAGGTTATGTTGAGAAAATTGCATATGAGAAGCACCACAACTACTTTATTGCAATAATAATGTCCATAACCACGCCCTTGTATTATTAGTACGACGCACAGTAATCGTAACTTGAGGTTTCATGTATAAATTGGCATTTAAATTGAACAATTAATATTCACTTGCGAATATTTTCAGGTTATTGATAGGTCAGTCAAATTAGGAAACATAATGACTTATAACTAATTGCAACATATCTAATTCTCCAGAATTGTATTGGGAAAACCTTTAAGAACAACATATCAAAAGTTTACCAAAATCAAAGTAGTAGAATATGTATGGGGGCAAGGTTTATACAGGGTCAAATATTGAAATGGTTGAAATGAGCAGAAAAGTATGTTCATCGCCTTTTAAGGATTAAAATGGTATAGTTTCCCTATCTGGAAGTAGTACTTTAACTGTTATGAGGCAAAATAGGTTCAAGGTCACAATGGGATAAAATTTTAGATTTACCCGTTTGTTATAAATATTATGTCAAATTGTTCGTCTATAGAAGCCCAAAATATACTGGTTGCACCACATATAATATTTTGTTGCATAATTAGAATGCAAATGTGACTGGGGCTATGTGAGGTCACTAACTAATAACTCTAATTCTATATTCAACTGTCAAACAAAGAATCTGCCCGGCCTACAATTTAGTATCTAGATTCTAGTATGACCAAATGAACAAATTTTAAAACCAGTTTGGAGCAAATTGGAAAAATTTTACCCAGGATGACTTTGAACTGTTATGTGCCTATTGTAATAAAACTATAGATCACAGATACTGTCGAACTATACCTTATTAATTCGAACAATTCCATTTTTTACCCCTGTAGAAACGTTGACCCCCTTATTCCTACATACTCCACAGTGTCGATTTTGGTTTAATTTAGTATTATTAGTCAATTTTGCAGTATATTAACACCAAAACTACAAATCCCCCCAACGTTTATATATTGCGGTTTGTTGGTACATCTTTGTGAAAAGCTGTTGTTTTTAATGGAAGTTTAATACTATGTATTGAAGCATGAATTATTGTTTGCAGAGATTTATAACAATAGGTCAATACATGGTTAATGTTTGTACCAAGTTGATGTTTGCCGATTTTCAGCAAGTCCGGTCAGTGGGGACAAGGGAGCTTGGTAAATAGCTAAAAATGTCTTCAAAATCATGACAAATGGCGCATGGCATTTCATCTTAAATTTGTTCCTTCAAACCACAACAACAAATAATAAAATAAAATTTTTAAAAAATGAATAAATAAATATAAAAAAATAATAACATTTCTAAAAGTTAATAGCTTTGAGTTCCAAGATCAAAACATATTGATACAGGTGGAGTTTTAGGGTAAAATTAATTCAATCAATATATATATATATATATATATATATATATATATATATATATATATATATATATATATATATATATATATATATATATATATATATACAGCCTGTCTCAAAAAAAATGGTACAATCAAAAACCGATTTTTTTTTTGAATATATTCACAACATCATAAGTAGTTTGATAGTCACAATTAAAGAGAAAATTAACCGGCTTCAGGATTTTTGGTTTTCACCTCATTTGCTTGTTTCATCGAGAGATAACTCAGTTTACTGCGGAACACAAAAAATCTGAGTCTTGTGCCACTTCTGTTGACTGTGTAAAACGGTGTGATACGAATTGTAAACATAAGTTGATTTCACACTTGAAAGATATGAAAAATCTTTAAAAATTTATTATTGTTACTATAATTAACTTCATCAAGAAACTCTAAAACATACAATAAACCAGCTATTGTAATGGTGGCAGTTATGACCAGTAAGTTCTGGCTTAAGACTAAAGTGAATAACATTCGACATACTGTTTGTTGTTAGAACTTAGAAGAGAACCATGAACATACAGCAACCTGGAGGAGAGAGGTTTTTATGGTCCTGGACCGGGTCGGTGGTTATCATGGAAACGAAAAATTCCTACCACACACTTTGATACTTTGACTTCCAAATTCAAATTTTTGTTGACCTTCAACAATTAGTAAATGCCAAAAAAACGATAGTGGAATTATTTTTTAAACCATTTCATTTGATGTGGAGCGTTGATTTGTGTTGCTAATGACATTCCCTCCGGGCCTGAGGGGAAAGAGCGACAAGGGGGGGGTAAGAAAGGGCAAAGGGCCAGGCATTGAAGTTTCGGCAATGACATATTGTTCTATTGAATTAGGAGTTATGAAAAAAGAAGAAGATATTTATCATTGAAACTGAGTATGGTGATTATTAAAACGTGTGTCGATAAAACTAGATTTTTGTGTTAATTTAATCTGTGTTTTGTTTCTCTGTCAAGTTGCAATCTTTTGGAGTGAAAACAGCCACCATGGCATAACTGGGCGAAGGAACTCTGCCCATACATTAAAAGTGGCACAAAATCGAGTTGGTATTTGCAATAAATTGATTATATCTTGGAGTGCGACCAAAAGCAAATCAAGATTTGAAACAAACACCATTGGAAACCTGAGTCTTTGTTCTTTAATATTATACCAAGTAAAGGAGTGACTTATATGAAATTCATATTTTTTAACCAATTTTTTTTCTGATTGTTAACCATTTTTTGAAGGAAAGCGGTATTGTATAGATATAATATATATATATATATATTATATAGTAATTATAGTATATATATATAAGATATATTATATATATTTTATAGATTGAAAACCATAGGGCGAAAATTTAATAATTCATTAGTCTATAATGAGCATTTCTTATTATGCTAATAATTAATATCATGTTTTTGTTAGCTAATGAGATTATATCTCATTTTGAATAAATTAATATTCATTTATTTTGACGGAATAAAGCGCAACAAGGATAACGTTTACAGGCGAAAAAAAAATGCACATAAAGTCAAAACGCGAGGGGGAGGAATAGAAAATGGAGACCGTGTCCCAAAAACAAAACAAAGAAAGAAAAGACACCCCCCCCCAACACTAAAAATATAAAACCCAACCACACCCCCACCCTCCCGCCCACCTCCCCCCCCCCCAATAGCGTAGGGATATAGTGATAATATAGATATATAATAGAGTCATCACTATGAGTTACCAATATCTCATTCACCAAGGAGACAGTTCAGTGGGTTGAACTTATACATGCATTGGAATGAATGACCTTGTGTGATCGGGGTATCATATATCATACCCCAAAAAAAACCAAGGGGTGTATTTTCTAAATACACTTGGTGAAGATATATATCGATATAATAAGTAAAAATAAAAGTCAAAAATAAAATAATAATAGTAATAATACAAAAATACGTTACACAGATGATGGTCAAAAAGAAGAAAGGTCAATCCACTGCTGTTACTGTCAAAAACGATTGTATATTTTGTCAGAATTATATGGCCAATTTGCGTTAATGAACACAATGCACGTTGGATAAAATGAGGATGGTGTCAGGATTTCTACAAGATATCCAGATATTGGGTAGGATTTCTGGAAGGGACCTTGTAACAATTGAGCACAAATACCATTTGACTGCCACTTTATCGAAACTGCTACAGAAGTACCAAAACAACTATATAGTTCAACAGAATAACGCCATTAAAAAAAGGAGAATAATGAAGCACAGGCATGTCTTTTGCTTTGTTCAAAAACTGTAGACAAAAAGTCACATCCAGGAAAAACTCTGCACATAATGAATAAAATGGCTTAAAGTAAAAGACAAAACTGATAAAAAAAAACCATATAAGAGCAGCTTTTGAGAGTTTCTTGGGGACTGTCACAGCAGTATATAGAACACACGGCTTGGCCTCCACATAGAAATGCCTATGTGATGTGGAATATATGCTTGGGAAACATTCTTGGTGGATCTTTGGAAAACAAGCTTTGTAAGAAGCCGGTATTGCGGTGTTTGAAACTTCTAATTCAATTCTGGAAGCTAGCAACATGACAAGGACCTCGGCACAGCCTAGTTCCCTCAGCACTTTATGCTTGGGCAACAGCTTCACGGAATGTTTTGCAGCGCCACAAATACTTTTGATGGATCTTTTTTATAGCTTTGGAGACTGTGCTGATGTAACTTGGTCAAGGTGGTCAAAATGATTTCGCTACCGATCGGTGTAGTGCTACTACAGCCTTCATTGTCATTCGGAAAGCATTTGAAAAGATTGAGTATGGGCTTTGGAATCAATATGTATGGACTTCCGTGCATATACGGATATCTTGAAACAAGACTACAGATGATCGAGCAAAGAGACAAACCTTCCAATACTGTGATATCATTTCTTGATTTCATATAGTTATTGATGTGATAGTGATGTGCTCGCTATCCCCAAGACTTTGTGCTATACACAGAGTGGATTGGAAGCACTATCACCCTGGATATTTGCCAGGAACTGTATGGATTTCAATTCAATGCCATTAAATTGTTTCCTGAAAATGTCAGAGCAGATTTTGAGATATTCTGGGTATCAAAAAAGGCTATGATAAAGTTCTCCCGCATTCCATCAAAATGCTCCAGCTCGTAGAGCTTGGTTAGACTGCTAGCTACTGCTCAGGATGGTGAAACTCCTGAAAAATTATGTAGAACATTGAGGAAATACCTCTAGTAGCTTAGTGAACTGCCAAGTGCGCGACACTCGCCACAGAATTTTTAGCCTTGACTTCTGTTGCCTTGTCATGGAAAAGGTATCCCGTGACATGGGGGACCCAGAATTCTAATTATTCAGGTTTTTGATTTTGGACAATTGTATTTAAAGTAGACTCGGACAGAAGTAATAGACCTGAAAATTTCATTCCAATCGATTAGTGGTTTGCATGACAAGTATCAAAAAAACCTCCGCAAGGGGGGGGGGGGGGCTTGCAGACGTACACACAAAGTGTACTCTTTGAGTTACTCATGTTTTAGTTAACAGTCCCTTTTGCAAAACTTTATTAGTTCCTTAACAGATCCTGTACACACCAGGGGCGATTAAGCTGAAGAAAAAACCAAAACAGATAAAATCACAGCTGCGTAATCTTTAGGGTTAAATTTCCCGATGTACTGTTGTGGATGTATCGTGGCAGAAATTTCTTCAATTTGTAATCCTCAACGACGGAAATGCCATATGGAGAGAATAAAGGTATGATTTTGGGAAAAACCAGTACTTATCTTTACGACGGAATTGAAACCTACAGCAATACCATTCTTTTAAGTGGAAGAACGAGGCCGGAGGCCGAGTTCTTCCACGCAAAAATAATGTTGTCGCCGGGTTCAATTCGTCGTAAAGAGAGTACCGGTTCCCAAAATCATACCTTTATTCTCATTCTTAAACAGCTCTATCATTTAAGGTCATCTTTAACCCAATTTCGCGATGCTTTACGGCTTAAATACAACAAGAAAGGACTGCCACCATCCAGTGACAACAATCGAACAACCCATTGAACGCAATGATCATACGCAACGAGACGCAACGTAGGCAGGCGCGCGCGAACGTAGCAAAACGCGGTATGACGCAAGCGCTTCAACCAAAAAATAACATCAATACGCAGCGCGTACTACCTGGGTTCAATTGTCGAATTGAACCCGGGCATCAGCCAATGAAATTGCGTACATTTTCACAGCTGTTTAAGAATTCTTAATAATGAACACAGATTCTTAAAAAGACAAACGTTTCCAATCAAAGAAGTTATTACATACTTTCAAATTTGCAATCTCTGTTTTAAATAACATCAAAAAGTAGTACGAGGTGCTTGATAGTGCCATTTTTTCTGAATGTACGGCCACAGCATGTCATTTTTTGTAATATCCAACAAAATCTAATTATTTGTGAAATTGAATGAAACTTCATAGTATTTACCTTTGATATGAAACAAAAATCAATTTATTTGGATGATTTTTATTTTTTTACAATGTCAAAATTTGTTTGACATAATTACGGAACTGCCCTTTATTGTATGCACGCCATGTGGTGGAATTTGATACCAAATTTGGTGAAATTTGATATCAAATGACCTCCTATGACCTTGAAAGACCTATAATGACCCCAAATGCTAAGATACCCTACTAAAAGTATCTTTAAGCCAATCTTAATGTTCCAGGCTTTGATACCACACATGATAGGTTTCTGAGGAATTCCCATTTTGACTTAATTAAGCAATATGCAAAAAAGGGGGCGGGCCTATGATGTCATTAATGAGGTCCGATTTTTGGGCACCCCTTCTAAGTTTGCTTTGTACACCCCAAGGAATGTCTGTGCCAAGTTTCACGCTTTTGTCCAGAAGTGCATGATGTTTATGGTTATCTACTACACTATAAGGGCCAATGATCCCCCTCTCCTCAGAAGCGAAGACATTTTGAAAATCTGGTCTTAAAGTGCGATTTGATACATAGTTTCAGTCTGGTCACGCTGCTATCACCTATCTATCGTAAACGCTATATGAAATGTTATATACCTCAAGGAAACCAGTACAAATTCTTAAGGGAGCATTTACAAACACTTGTAAGGGGGGTGGTGAAAACGAGAGCATCAATGATGCATACAACCCACATGTATGGTGGAACTGGAATGATCTTTGGAGACGCAATGCATGAGACACCTAAGACAAGTTATTGGTTGGCAGACAGTTTTTGAACAAATATGATATTCAAGATGGACATAAAAATATGCTTTGGCAAAATAGAAAATGTTGTGTAGTACAAAGTATTTGAGGTCAACATGAACCCGAGGGTGCTCTTCTTCAAATGGTGCAAAAAATACATTCCTGTCGTAATTTTTTTGAAAATTACATAATGCCTCGAATTCATTTTAACCATTTTCAGAAAATCACATAATGCCCCTTTAATTGGGAATGGCCCTTTAATTGGTAAATTGAGGAATGGCCTGTTAATTGGTAAATAGAGGAATAGCCTTTTAATAATTAGTAAATTGAGGAATGTCCCTTTCATTGGTAAATGAAGGAATGTCACTTTAATTTTAAATAAAATTGCATTGCTCTTTCCAAGCTAAATGATGGAATGGCTCTTTGGCAAATGGAGGAATAGCCTTTTAATTGATAACTGAGAAATGGCCTGAATGGTCCTTTAATTGGTAAATGGAGGAATGGCCCTTTAATTGGTAAATGGAGGAATGGCCCTTTAATTGGTAAATTGATTAATGGCTTTTTAATTGGTAAATTGATGAATGGAATTGGCCTTTAAAAAATGTAAATAACAGAGGAATGGCCTTTTAATTGATACAAGGCGATCACCCGGCTTTTGCGATTACCCCACCAAAGAAGTCTAAAGCATAACTCATCAATGAACTCTATCCATATCTCACCAAAATAACTCTAAAAACAACTCATCATTGGTGAACTCCATCCATAACTCACCAAAAACAAAAAAAAAAACCTCTAAAACATAACTCATCAATGAACGCCACAACTCACCAAAAGTAACTAAAAATTCTGAACTGGTTATGAACTCCATCCATAACTCACTCAAATCACTTTAACAACACAACTCATCAATGAACTCCATTCATACCCCACTATCAAATAACTCTAAAAACTCATTGATGGGCTCCATTTATAACTCACTAAAACATACCAAAAGAACTCTAAAACCTAACCCATCGATGAACTGCATAACTCACCAAAATAACTCTAAAAACTCTGAACATAACTCGTCGATGAACTCCATTCCTAACTCACCAAAATAACTCTAAGAACATAACTCATCAATGAACTCCATAACTTTTTGAAAATTGCATAATGCCCCTTTAATTCAATTTTGGGGTGTTTTTCCTCAAATGATACAAAAAGTACATTCCCATAAAAAAATCAAATTTTTTTTTCCAAAAAACAACTCATTGATGAACTTTATCCATATCTCACCCAACATAACAAAAACTCTAAAACATAACTCATTGAACTCCATTAACTTGCATAATGCCCGTTTAAAGGTGCAACGAGGGATTTCAAGTCATCCATATTTTCTGTGATATGTAGTGATTTCATATAGACTAGACATGCAATAGATTCCCTACCTTTTATTTGGCTACAGAAATAACTTAAAATGAAAACAAAAGGTGATTTCTATATGCTTACATTTCAATAGAAAACATAGGCTGAATTTCGTATTTGCTCCTATACGAAATTAGAAATGTCACAATTATTGTACCAAAGAAACAGTTCTTAGCTTAATCCTTACAGATGGGGATATTAGTGATATAAAGCTTTACACCAGTGCCAAAATTAGAATTTTCACATTTTTTGGGACACCTATTATTTGAAATCTCTCGTTGCACCTTTAATTTGCAGGGGGTAGGATATGCCAACCTAACAGCAACAGCAAATTCAAAACGGCATCAACTTCCGGGTGCTAGTCTGTTTCAAAGACTTAACGGTAGGAGGGCGCTCTTACACATATCAAACAGTTACACACAGACTTGACTAAAGACTAGGCCTGGTCACGAATATTTAAATCTAAATGACCGTTATTGGAAATTACACTATTTTGCAGCGGGTTAATCCACTAACCCCGACGGATTTTGAAGTCAATAATTTTTTCTTAAATTATCATGATATTACTAAGATCTTTTGAACAAAGGTTTAAGAGATAATTTTGTAATGCCACTGGGACCGAGACTGCCATAGTAAATGCACATAGCAGTTATACAAATTACCATTTGGAAATCCCCAATGCCCAAATCGAGCAGATCGTGTCCTACCCCAATAATTTGTAAGCTTAACCCTTGAGGGCGCTCTTCCTCAAATGATGCGAAAAATCCATTCCCATTAAAAAAAAATTTTTTCAGAAAATATTTGGAAATCGCATAATGCTTTGACATATGGGGCTGATATTTGGAATGAAGTTCTTGGAATTACCTTTAATGCCCCTTTAATTCAATTTCTAAAGTTAACCCTTGAGGGTGCCTTTCCTCAAATGATGGGAAAAATACATTCCCACAAAAAATCACAAGTGTCCTATCTTCCTTTAGATATTCTTTCTCACGCAGTACTAATTTACATAATATCTTTCGCAGTCTGTGACACAGACTAAACCGTGGGTAAATGCTTTTCCGCGCCACTGTACAAACACATGTACACGTACGTATGTACGTACAAATTGGTTTCTTGGTCTTGCTTTGAACAAACATTGTTCAATTGTTAATACTTATTTTTGACATTTGTTTGCAACACACATACATGTAGACACACCTACAAACATGACAGCCAGAGAGACGGGCACAGACAGGCATACAGACATAGACACACACACAGACACAAACACACACACATTCACCCACCCACCCACACACACACACACCACACACACACACCACACACACACAGGAAAGGTTAGTGGATCAGGAAAATTCCAGACAGTTATTTTAAATTGAGAAAGAAATATTTGGATTTTTAATGGGTAGAAGATATTATACTATCTGTCTGACCAGAATAATTAATTGAGCAGTCACTTAATTCGATTGTGTGCATGCACTGGGCTTATCATGGAAAAAACACAAATTAACATTCTGAGGAAATATGAACCATTTTTCAAAATTACTCATGTGCAGAGATGTTACATTATAGTCCATTGTAAAACTATGTACTAACATATTGCAAAATGCACATCTGACCAGAGGTGCTGAGCCTGGAAATACCAACAGACATGGAATGTGTCCTTTGCTAAGTTTGTGACCCTAGCTAGTGTTAATAAACACAATTGCAATCACAATGATTGACCACAACTAAGGTAAACATAGGCGGAAAATGAATCAAGGGCTAGCAGTTACAACACAGCAGCTAGGACAGTGTAAGGGAAAGGCCTTACGAGAGGATTAACTTTTGACTGACTTGTATTCCAACTGCTTTTATACCATTTACAATAAACACATCCAAATGGAAGTGTATGACACGTCACAAACAAAGTTGTTTGTTTGGCCCTCTAAAAAACTTGCTTTATCAACCTTAATATCACCAACGGAAAACATTTAGTTTTATTGCCCCCACTCATCCAACCCACCATGCAAAAAATTAAAGGCAATACAATATAAAATAACATTGCAGATAGCACAAAACCAGTGGCTTCAACAACCCCACTACTAAAGACCCATGAACGAAGGATTGTGGGTCCAAAAAATCCAAGATTTCAGGTCCACCTTTTGGATCTCAAAAGATCAGAGCCCCTTTATCTGTGAAAATTAACTTCACCCCACAGAAAATCCATATAGACCCCATTTTCACAAGCAAATAAGGGCAAGTGTTCAATGCAGTGGCCCCACCTTGAAGGGTAAAAAATTTCAGGTTCCCGGTTACAAAATGGTTGTGAACGATTCCTAATTGAAACAAGGTGGGGGCCTTTGCGTCGCTAAGCGACAATGTCGCACATTAGTGCAAATAGGGAGTGTCGGGGGGGGGGGGGGAGGCCTGCCCAGAAGTGAAAAAATCTTGAAAATCTCAGGCGGCGGTGAAGTCATTATCTCAAGCCATTCGGGGTCAAACAGCGACCACTTATTGGACAGGCAACACAATTTGTGTTTATGCGCATGCGCATATCAATTAAGCTGCTAATGAGAGCGCGTGGCTCTTCAATAGCGATAAAAATCCACGGCGGAGTACGATCGTCACACGCTTTTCCGCAAAGTTCTCTGGCGTTTGTTTGTAAACGCCCTACTTTATGCTTGCTCGTGCATTGAATTGTATGTAAAACAATAACATACAGCATCCAATGATCTTGACTTTTTGATTTTGAGCATTCACAAAATTACTGGAGAATGGTGCATTTGGATATTTAATATCATGTTCTGATTTTATATAAATTGGTCAGATATTTAATATTTTAGAAGATTGAGGCATGTAAACAAATCATGGTATCCAGTATTGGGAGATTGATCATGTGTGTTGTAGTTTTGTTGAATTGTCAGACTCCACTGGGGGTTCAATTGAGTCCGAGTCCAGCAGGTCTGAGTCTGCGGTGAATCCGAGTCCAGGCATGGGCCCTGAGGTTCGAGTCCATGGGACCGAGTCCGAGTCCACCGGCATGAGTCCAAGTTGAGTGACTCGGACTCGCCAATTGAGTCCGGACGAGTCCTTCTGTTCTAAAACTCCACATCGTAGTGCGTCACGTGTCCAAATCTGCAACCGATTGCGTCAAATTCGTGTCATACAGGCTTAAGAAGAAACACTGAGCGGAATGTTCCAGACAACCAGATGTCATGTTCACAAGGAAAGTAAGACCGAAAACAATACAGTGGGGCTATCTACACAGGGCACCAGATCCGCATCCAATGTATGTGGTATTCCAAGATCAAGATGTGTGTGAAGTGCGTTGGACTGTCTGCACGAAGCACATTTTCATGCCATCACAGCAAAGAACATGTAAACATTTTACATAAAATTAAAAAAAATATTCGAGTAATTTTCTTCCTCACCTACCACTCCCCGCTTCCGCTACCTGACCGATAATGCATCCCCACCTGCCCATACCCCTCATCCCATTCCCCAACTACACTACTTCCTCGCCATTTTTAATTTGCCTTCCCATCGCCTACTTTCCGCCGGGAGTCAGTGGAGTAATGGAAGCGCGCGTTATTAGGCGTGGGGGGGGACACTTGTGCGAATGCAATAGAAACGACGACGATAGATGGTGTTCTATCCGCACTCCCTATATTTCATCTCAAGTTTGAGGGTGTGCGTCACTGTGCGCGTTAGGTTTTGCACCCTAGAAACGCATGCGCTGACATTTCCATTGCAACATGCAGGTGAATAAAGGTGCACAACGAAATGCTAAAGAGAATGCAGAGTCGCGTAATGTAAAGTATACGTCACCCTCATGACTCAAGAAAGGACCGTAACAGAGTATACGCTTTGTGGGCTGTGCAGTGTGTAGTAACACGATACTCCTAATGACACCATCCGCACATTGATCCTGCTCATGGAGAGTAGCCAGTAAGTGAGTTTTCGTGGGGAGAATATAGGACATTTTTGACAGAAATTATTAACACATTGTATCATGGGTATATGTACTACTTGAAATTGTTAAGGAGCCTATGTTACAATCACGACAATACACAACAATACGTGATCGTCAAGGATATCAGGGAGCCTAGCCTCGCCTGCTTCAAATACAAAATCGCAAACTAGCCGGCTTGGGCTCGGCAATGGGTGACGAGATAAATATACTTGTCCATCACTGTAACAAAACATTGCCATGCGCTACTTTTACTCTTCTCATGCAAACAACTACTGGGTTGCTGATGACGGAAGAGATGAATGGCCAAACGGCAAATTTGAAAACTAAAATCCTAAAATATTCAAATTTCAAGTGCTTTTTCTCAAAATTTCTTCATCCAACATCTTTTGGTGGATGAGAAAAGTTTGCTAAAAAATAGCGTTTTATAGCTAATGCCAAAAGGTGTAGAGGTCTGTTTGGTAGATTTAAAGGTGCATTTCGTGATTTTCAGCACCTGTGTGTTTTATTCATGAGACTAGATATACCTTGAGAAAAGCTTATTCTCAAATTATGAGCTGATCCCCGATCCTGCGGTTTGGTGTTATGCGCAATTGTGAGTTTCCCACGTTCCCATAGGCTATTGCTTTAATTTCGGTCCATTTACGAGACCAGGAAAATACAAATTGCGAATTTCTTACAGATGCGACCGATTTTGACGTGCGATGGGCCACACGTGGGGATTACTAAGGCTAACGGTTCAGGATGATATAAAAATTCAACATTTTTTAAGAAAGTCGGGGGGAGGGGACGAGGCTGTGGCAGCGACCCCAATGCCCCTTTAAAAATGTAATGATATGGCAAGTGAGTAGATATTTATGAGGAATGTCGCCATGATCTAAGGATATTTCGCAAACCTCTAAATCCCAACTTCAGGACGAACATTAAGACCTTCACCACCTGGAAAATCTGGTCTTAAAATGGTTTGCAATTTTTTTTTTTTGATTCATAGTTGATTCTGATGGTCAGTGATGCTATCACCATTGGAAAGGCTTATATGAAAATGCAGTTGTGTTATCCCTTAAGGAAACCAGTACAAATTTTTATGGAGCATTTGCAAAACACTTGGAAGGGGGGTGATGAAAGAAATCAGACTTTCAGGGCTCCCTTTTGGTCCCCTCCGAACGAGTTTGGAACGTGGGCTATGAAATGAGCAGCATCAGTTCATCCATCCGTTTGTCTCATGATAAAAATATTAAACCCCTTGTGTTACGATTTACTGGAGTTCCGAGGGGGACAATGATGTAAACTTGGTGGAAAGCAGCGGGTTGATGAGGTCTCGGACCTGATTAGATTTTGGGCATTTAAACAATATGCTAATTTGCATAATTTAAGAAATTTTCCCACAAGGCTTGTATACAATTTATCTAGAGTTCTGTAAGACGTAACAGACGTATAATGATGTAACTGGGTGGAAGGAAGCGGGTTTCACGAGGTTTTCGACCTGATTAGATTTTGGTGTGTCTTTCGGGCAAATTACATAGCAAATGAGCTAATTAATCGCAAAAAATTGCGCATAATCGCGTGTATTTTGAAAACAGTGACCTCAGATATGCAAAATTCATCACTGCATGAAAGCCTATCACTGGTGCGCATCTCATTGATATTTGAGGGAGCGTGATACATGCGGCTCAGGTATGAAAATGAGCTATTAGGCGTCATTGCTGTATTGCCTAAAATGGTACATCGGATATATAAAATTCCTTCGCTATTCGAAAGGGACCACTTGCCTTTAAACCTTTTGTGTAGTGGTCAATGCCAGGTCAAAGTGCTGTTGGGTATTAAGGGGTATTGTTGTGATTGCAATGCAAGCGATCTAATTTAATATGCGTAATTACTGGATCACTGAAACGTTCATCAGATATACAGAATTTCAAACATGAAAGACAACTCTGCCATACATCTTTTGTGTGAATCGCAATTGCATCAAAGGGCCAATCAAGGGGCATTTCTTGATGCAATAGGTCTAATTAAAACATGCATAAATGCTTGATATCGCTAAATGTACATTGTAATATTGAAAGGGGGAGTGGTGCGGTGTTGGGGAGGGGGAGGGTGAGGTGTTGGGGAGGGGGTGAAGTGGGGTGTCTCAGGGAGAGGGATTGATAGGGTGTTTGGGGAGGGGGAGAGTGTCTCAGGGAAGGGGGAGGGGTTTTGTCTCAGGTAGAAGTTGGGTTTCAGGAGGGGTGACTCGGGGAGGGGGAGGGATGGCCGGGGGTGGGGTGTCCGGGAGGGGGAAAGGTGGGATGGTTGGGGGTGAGGAGAGGACGGGCCAGCAGGGTTTATTATTTTAGACTTCTACATTGTAGTGAATTTATCGCATTGTTAGTGATCGTGACATCGGCGGGTCCAAAGATTTTCAGACAACCCCAGTTACAAGGTTTGTGAACCGTTCCTAATTGATAACAGCTAGGGTGCAAAAAAGGACTTTACTTGTCAAAACATCACCCCCTGGGCCCAATCACATTTTGGTTAGAAAGAAGTTGTGTGGGGCCCAGGGTCCTGGGACAGGTTGATGATGTGACAAGGACACAGGGCCCCTCTTACATAGTTCTTGGAGGAACAAACACTTACGCATGAGTTTTCCCCTTTTCATTTTTATTTTTTGGTGGGGGAGGGGGCCCTGAGAGCAATATTTTAGGGGGGGCCATGTCAGCAGCTGCTGACTCTTAAATCCACCACTGCTTGTCATTTTGAACTGCTGAATCTTCAGGACTGAGAAGATTCCCATGGATTTAGTATATTTTACATGCTGTCATTTTGGAGTCTTAGCTGTGAGGACATATCATTGAACTGCAACGTTTCTTTTGATTGTGCACTTTAAGTCATCACTTCTGGAAGAACTTTTGTGTATGACTGTATAATCATTGAGTGTAATATTATTGTAATTGTGTTTTTGGACATACCAAATTCTTGAACCAATCTGATAAAATCATTTTAAGACAGTGGTATTATATAAAATTTATAGTCATTGTGCCACAAGAGCATTGTTTGTGTTTAAGGGTATTTCTGACCTTTGACATCCATGAGACATCATAACAGGAGTTAACTAATATTTTCAAAAAAACTGAACAAAATCTTCCTATATAGCATGAAAATTCCATAGGAATACACAGACACATTTTAAAGTTACCTCTTACCTGAAAAAAGGAACTGTACTCTAAAGGTCATTGGCATTTAAATCAAAGAAAACCACTTTTTTTTTAGGTCAGGGTTCACATTTGGAGGCCTATCATGTATATATGTGCATAATTTTTGTCAAATTAGGTGTCATTTCATTATCTATCATGTGAAGCAAATTTTTAGGGGAATAATATCAAATGGATTTCAAATTTTGGGCAATAAATGTCATTCTTTGCCATTTTGAATGTAGAATTTTATAATATTATATAGAAGGACATCAATGTGAGTTTAGCTATTTCACACAGTATGTGGACAATCATTATGTACTAGTGGTCCCCGGGTTTCGCGATCACCTGGGTTTCGTGACCACCTGGCTTGAATGACCCCTGATGACCTTGTTGTGACCTTTTAAATTTTTGGCATCTACAATCTCCTCCACCAAGTTTTATGTCCATACACTAACGTTTACCCCATTTGACCTTTGACCTTGAATGACCCCCGATAATCTCTGATCCACTAACCAATACAAACTCAGTCTTTGGATGGTCAAGGGGCACCCACCCACCAAGTTTCAGGAACGTGCGATCCTCGGTCTCCGAGAAAATAGACGCGGTCAGACAGACAGACAGACCGACCACCGGTATTAATATATAAATATGCAAAAGCATATCGTGATTTGATAGAAAATTGAGGGTGACATCCTTGGGAAATATCTGAGTCAACCTTTATGAATACACTAATCATTATACACATACAAATATGTGCTACAAATGTAATCATTTGTAAATGACGGTTTACCTAGCTTCTTCAAGAAAAAAAATCCAATTAACATTTATGAGCACAAGCAGCTACAATGCTCACCTTACAAATGAGGTTGAAGTCCTTCAGCCTATACACACAATAAAGTCACAAATTGGAGATGCAATGAACCGACGTACATCTATGATATGATATGCAAGCATAAGATGAGAACATTACAAATTCAAGAGATGTGTGAAGGGACGACGAAACCCTTTTTCTTCTTACTCAATGGCTGTGAGCAAGCGACTCACTTGTGGCCAAATAAAAAAAAATGCATGTTTAGTGTCCCCTCCTGCTTGTTTTTTTAAGTGGTTTTAATTAATTTTCGGCAAGAGTTCCATATGTACCCCTCTTCGAAGTTCTACATGTAACAAATTCGTTTTTATTTCTGGCCTTAGGGTTAGGGTATTTGTTAGTGTAAGGCCAAAACTAAAAAAATAATTTGTTTCCTTTACAATTTGAAAAGGGGGGTACATATGAAACTCTTTCCTAATTTTCTTGTCTATATTTTTAACATTTAGGTTGCTTCGGAAGTTGAGATGCTAGCTTAATAGGTTTGCTGATGTACAAGAAATTTAACACTCTAAACAGGTTTTGTGATCATTTATACTTTGATTAGACCACCAAATAGGCAGACCTCATAACGGTGCGAACTGATATGGAATATAATGTTGGAGCAAGCCAATTAACGCAAGAGACACAGTGTTTTTTGTATGGTGCTTGCAATTCTGAGGAAACACTCGAGTATAGTTGGTTTACTTTTGCACACGGAATGATAATATCTGGATAATTCCTGCCTATTTGGTGGTCAAAAAAGTATAGAGGAGTCTGTCTACCTATACAAAATAAACAAGGCCTCAGTCCTCCTGACAGGCAGCCAGATGCTGCACTGGTGAAATATGGATATTTTCACCTCTTTTTGAATTAACAAAAATTCAAAATAAAGAGCTGCCCTCCTCCTCCTTTTTAAAGACCTGGACACTGAACATGGGTTATTATGTACCTGGCCTATTCTTATTTACTCTCCACAGCAACTGAGGCATCATAATTATGCCCTCATGTCTGCTTTATCCTTGATAGGATTAAAGTCAGTGATAAATGGTTAAAACAGCATGTCATTTGCAGGGTGTCTGTGATCCGAGTACCACATGCTTAGTCTTTGAATTGTGATTCAGGATGACAGCACATCTCTAAGACAGTATCAGTAAAAAAATGAATGAAAATAAAACAGGCCTTTTCCGCACTCACAGCAGTTAAGAGTTATGCTAATTCCCAGGTCAGTCCACTCACTTACAGCTCGGCTTACAGCATGGTTGACTGCTTTACACTGAGTAAGTAACTTGCCCTTCAGATATAGTAAAAGCTTGCAGTCACTTGCAATTCACCCACTGTTTGGTCTGTACAGGCAATTAGTGTCCGCTTTTAGTTTGAAAGCTTCATCATTTTTGTGTTTTAAAGAGAAATACAAAAGATTGGTGCAAAATATTGACCAGAATGCACCAGACTCCATTAAAAATAACATTATAGCAAGGATGGACATACATGTGCTACGTACTACCGAATTATGAATGCCAATACGAGCCACAGTTGGGCATATAAGTTAAAGGGATGAGCAGCGATTTGCTAGTCCGAAACATCAAACAAATCATCAAAATTCATATTTTGGTATTTTGTTACTAGCATGGATATGCGAACACAACATGCAAGTGGTTGGCTTGAAATATGTGTATTAAAGACACGGCAGTACCTCTTTATCTGATTCTGTAATTTCTATATGTGTGTATCAAATTCAGACTTGAGATCAAAAAAGCCTTTCCCGGTGAATATTCCAGATTTTAACTGGGATATTGTGTATCATGATCAATACAGTTGACCTCAAACACAAATATTACTGATCATTGTTTATTCTGTACTGTTGTAAACCACAGTCAGCTATTTAGTGTACTTTTGAGATGCCATCGCTATATATCTTTAGATGGTATGACAAATTTCCTCAAATATTTAATTTTTTCAACATTTGTTATTTTTTTCTATATTACAGCATTATATGGAATTGTACACACTTATCCCCTGATTTAAAATTGCATTTTCACATTTTTCAATTCTCTCGCAATATCGCTGCTAATCCTTTAAAGGCAAACTCAAAAATAAATCCTGAGGATGGCACCCTCAATTTTCTTACAAATCATGTTTTTTGCATATGCATAATACACATACTAATCACTGTGTGCAATAGCTAAGCCCAAATCAATGTCCCTCCAAAAGAAAATCACAACTTTGTAAAGAAAATGTTATACATAGTGTATTTTAGGTGACTATCTTTAGTTCACCTAACTATCTTTAGTATCTTAACTTTGGTGATGCTTATAATCCCCTTGACCTTTCTTCGTTGTCAGATTCTCCAATCACACATGGTGGTTCTCCTTTTGTTTTGTCTCCAGTTACTGTTGAAGAAGTGCTCAATGTTCTCAAAGACCTAGAGACCAATAAATCTCCTGGTCCTGATGGAATTCTACCCATTTTCTTAAAATCATGTAGTGTTGAACTTTCCCCTTCTTATGTGACTTATTCAATGCATGATTATCTAAGGGTGGTATTCCAAAGTCTTGGAAATTAGCTAATGTTGTTCCTATCTATAAGGTTCTGGCAAACCAAAAGATGCCCCCTCAAGTTACCGTCCTGTGTCTTTGACATCTGTCTTGTGTAAAATCTTGGAGAAACTTGTTGTTACCCGATTAATGTCATATATTGAGGAGAATAATATCCTTGATGACAATCAATTTGGCTTTAGACAAGGCAGAAATTGTGAACAATTGTTGTCTAAATTCTTTCATATTATTGGTGAAGCCCTTGATGGGCGTGACTGTCGACTGGTTGACACTGTTTTTTGATTTTAGCTCTGCTTTTGATAAAGTGGATCACAATATCTTACTTAAGAAACTTCATGCTTGTGGTATTCGAGGATCTCTTCTTTACTGGATTCAGAATTTTCTCATGGAAAGGCAGCAGAGGGTGATTTACAAAGGTGAATTCTCTGATTGGGCAAGTGTCACTTCTGGAGTTCCACAAGGGTCAGTGCTGGGTCCTGTTCTCTTCCTTTTATTTGTTTCGGATATCAACATTGGTCTGTCTTCTCCCATATTTCAATTTGCTGACGATCATACATTGGTGAGACCAGTTCGGAATCTCGATGATCGGTCAGAACTTCAAAATGATCTTGATAAACTGTACTCTTGGACAGTCAAGAACAAGCTTCCACTTAATGCCTCTAAATGTGCTATTATGCATTTCTCTAGATCTAAGATGTGTGTCAAATTAAATTACTCTTTGGGTGGTGAAACGCTACAGTCCATTTATGATTTTAAACTACTTGGCGTTACGTTTTCTTCCAATCTTGCATTTTCTTCACATATTGATTCCACGTGCAATAAAATCTCACGTCTTGTTGGTTTTATCATCAGATGTACTAAGAATATACACTTCTCTGCTTTATTGCACTTATACAAAGCTCTTGTCATTCCTCATCTGGTTTACTGTGCTGTTGTTTGGGCTCCATTTAATATTTCCTTTATTCAAAGGCTTGAGAAATTTCAAAGGAAAATAACTCGTGTGCTAATGTACAGGAAAAGGTCTTGGTCTGATCATGTTGATAGGTTGTCTGATTTTGGCCTTATGAAAGTTGAAGACTTGTTTAAGTTTCAAAGGCTGCAATTTTGCTTCCGACTTCTCAACGGCATGGGTCCAACCTCTTTCATGGATTTCTTTCGTCGAAGTGTTGTGAATGAAAATAGATTTCTGCACTGGCGTGCACGGACTAATTCTTTCTCAATTCTGTATCTGTTGCCTTCCCTAGACCATGGGAAAGTATCCCTGTTGATATCCGTAATGCTGATTCTTTATATCAATTCAAGTCATTATGTAAGCAGCATTTTCTTATTAACTGATGTTTATCCGCTTGCTTATTCATCTGCCAATGTATTTTATGCTATATTTGTGTATGCATGTATATCTTTATTTTGCACAGGAAAGAAATCCACATCATTGTGTTTGGGCTGTGTAGCCCATTTTTCTTTCCTGAGTTACTATTTTGCCTCATACTTTTAATGAGTAACTCAATATTATTATTATTATTATTCCAATTGACTATTTTTAATTAATACACACAAAAATATATTTTGAAATCTCTGAGTCAGCCTTTAAGAATACCTAAATCAACTAGATCATACATCTTCTTTATTTTTTCCATAAAATACACAAATACACAAATGTACAAATAAATGCTAGAAAGACATTTTGTCCTTGTGTGATCATGCAACGTTGCATATAGCAGATATTATTTTCGCACGTTCGGCTTACGAGACGACGTGCATTAATATCGGTTTTACCCCAGAAGTAATTTCTTCATGATTTTTTTTCATATAGAATTATGTGGAACAAACACACACAGGGGTGTATTTCTAGAACTCGAATTCCTGATTAAACACCGCAGCAGTCACGCACACTACAAAGTGTGAGGGGACAATTTTTGTTGTTGATATTTTAAGAGCAAGCATAATTTCTATTTCTCAATGAAATCATGCCATCTACATGTCATTAATAATAATAATATATCTATATGTCATTAATAATAATAATAATAATGTGTATTTTTAACGTGCGACATATCCACGTAAACATGCTCAAGGCGCTGTGCGGCAGCCATGAAAGGCGCTCAGCACATCAGAGACACCATAATATCAGAACAGATTTATGCATTGGAATCGCTAAATATTCATTGTTATTTGTGTGAAGTAAGGACATCATATTAGCTGTATCAGTGATGTACTGCGAGTTAGAATGACGATCGGTGGATCCAGAGATGACGTTCCCTCATTGAAGTTGTGCAATACGCAGTGCCTCAGCTAGCTCTGTGTGGCACGTAGTCCCTGTGAGGAGCGTAGCTTACCCAGAAATTGCCCACAACATGTCGTGCAGTGTGCATCGCAGTCATTGCTGTTCAAGATAAAATGTCATTTTAGGCCGAGAAACTGTTTTTACACTCAGTAAGTTGGCATTCATTCCACTGCAGCAAGGTTACTGAGGTACATGTGAATGATGCCATTTTTACCTATTTTTTTCATGCAGCGGAGGGCATGGCACCTTTGCCTTGTAGTTCTGCTTTAGGGGCCATTCTCTGATAAAGTGTTCAAGTTTGGTCTCCAAAATGACCAAATATCAGCATTAAAGAGACATGAGGAGATTTCCAGAAAGAAGCGCCCCAATTTTTTTCGAACCCGGGTTTTTTTGCATATTTGGAATGCTTTCCAATGTATTAGATCACACCTGAAGTGAATAAGCCGAATACGCCATCTTTATGTAATAATATGATGATTTAGTACTTTCTGTCGTGCACGACAGAAAGTCAAAGCACGGTGTTCTATGGGGACAATTACGATAGCAGGCAAGTTCAAAACAAGGTTGCTTGTTTTCTTTTGTACTTGTTTGTCCAATAAACCTTCTGAACGTTCTTGGTAGGTGGTCTACAATCGATCCTGTGCAATTTCAAAATTCGTATCCTAAAAAAATCTCCTCGTTTCACTTTAAGGAATTCCTAAAACTCATTGAAAATCGTAAACTTTAAATCAATATCCGATTTTTTTAGTATAATAGCCTATTAACGTTGACACTGAAGTAACGTATCTGGGTAACGTATCTGAGACTGCTTTTTTATCACAGGAGTGACAACAGCTTTCTTTAGAGCAGTAGGAAAGGAACCATTTAAGAGTGACATATTCAATATCTCAGTGAAAGTTGGAAACATCAAGAGTGCAAGATTTGTTTGGAAGTTGTTTGATAATATCACTAACTACCTCCTCACTAACTGAAGTGAACGTGGACATGTTACTACACTGATCAGAAACAAGATTAACACTCTTAGCAGGATCTACACCAATACCATCAAGTTCATTTCTAATCTTGACAATTTTACTTTCAAAGAAAGTTGCAAACAAATTGCTCAGTTCTTTAGCTGATTCATGAACTGGCAGCAATTTTGGTCTCCAAAATGACCAAAATATCAGCATTAAAGAGACATGAGGAGATTTCCAGAAAGAAGCGCCCCCAATTTTTTTGAACCCGGGTTTTTTTGCATATTTGGAATGCTTTCCAATGTATTAGATCACACCTGAAGTGAATAAGCCGAATACGCCATCTTTATGTAATAATATGATGATTTAGTACTTTCTGTCGTGCACGACAGAAAGTCAAAGCACGGTGTTCTATGGGGACAATTACGATAGCAGGCAAGTTCAAAACAAGGTTGCTTGTTTTCTTTTGTACTTGTTTGTCCAATAAACCTTCTGAACGTTCTTGGTAGGTGGTCTACAATCGATCCTGTGCAATTTCGAAATTCGTATCCTAAAAAAATCTCCTCGTGTCACTTTAAGGAATTCCTAAAAATCATTGAAAATCGTAAACTTTAAATCAATATCCGATTTTTTAGTATAATAGCCTATTAACGTTGACACTGAAGTAACGTATCTGGGTAACGTATCTGGCCGGCCTTTTTTTAGTCGTGCTGTTCTTGATGAAAGTACATGCTTCACCGACTTAGTCTCTATACCTTATCAGGTATTACCTTCATACTAAAGCATGGTGTGGTATTTGACTTTGTGTATCACAGCGTTTTGCAAGTTTCAGTTGTACGGGGTCAAATTTAAAAATTACTCCGATTTGGACAAAAAATGGTGCAAATTATAGATGGAGCTCATAGGATAAAAATAAGGAATAGTTTGACTGTCTTAAATGCTTACTTACCGAAGTAGGGGGGAAACAAGGTCAAGCCCCATTGAATGCAATGGATGTTGACCTTTGGTGCCCCCTACATTGGGAACTAAGCATTTAAGACAGTCAAAACTATTCCTTATTTTAATCCTATGAGCTCCATCTATAATTGGCACCATCTTTTATCCAAATCGGAGTATTTTTAAAATTTGACCCCTGTACAACTGAAAATTACCGTTTTTATTGATTTTTGTTGTTTTTAGCCTATAACTCAAAAACTTTCGGCCGCAGATAGTACAAACTATACCTTTTTGGAATCCTTATGATTAAACTATTAACTTGGTATACTTTTCAACATGATTGGATCAATTTCCAAATTTGACCCCTGTTATTGACCTTTGACTCCCGAAAAAACAATTTCCCCACCCGCTACGATAACTCACTTTTTTTTGGTAAATGTTGACACCTTTACCTACCAAAATCAGTTGAAATCAGCTTCTTTAAAAAATTTTCACAGATTGCTAAGAATATGTTTACTTTTGAGTTACTATGGTACAAAGTTGCAAGTCTCCATTAGTTGTTTACTATTTGTTGTTGTTTTATTTCTTTTCAAGGATTTTTGTTCTGGGTTATATTTTATGCCTATTTATTTAACATGTACGTGTATATTTATACCCATGTATTGAGTTTCTTGTTGATTTATAATTGTAGACCTTCTGTTGCATAAATGTTATCATTCATAAGTTCTCCAAGGCGGTTCAGATCTTTGTCTTGTGGTAATATAGACCTCACTATGTTTGTCTTGAATAATAGTTGTACTCCAAAAGTGACATTATAGTGGAGGTTTCAGAAAAGTTGATTTCAGAATGTTTGTTGAGGAAGAAGTGTTTCTGACAAAAGTGTTGTTCAGCTAATACTCCCCAGGTCCCAACTAAGAAGTCATAAGAATATGAAAATGACTTGAAACATTAAATAACCTGAAAGTACAAACCTTCAAATGAAACCAAGTATGGTCAATTTACCAAAATTGTATGCTCTTTGTCTTAAGTAGGACTACACAAGTAGTCAATGTCCAATCAAGGAGAACTCCAACTGTGAATTGGAGAGTGCTAATTGAAGTTATAACATAACTGTCATCTACTACCAACCTTGGAGTCAGAGATCAATTTACAATCAGTGGCCTGAATGCTGACTTCGCTATCCACCATAGAAAATGCAAGACTGTGAGGCTGATGACTCTCAACCAATTGCTTTTAAGCATCCTAAAACGGCTCCAAACAGCCAAACAACACCCCGATTTCGAAAATCGCTCTGAATGTGTTGGACTCAGATCCATCTCTACCCACTACCAAAATTTCATCAACATACGATAAGAAATGTAAGCCCTGATTAAAAAAACACAACAACATCAAGTACAATTTAGTTTAAAGGAGGTCTATAATAGGCCCAATATGTAGGTTTACTAAGTCGGTGTGGTCATTTTTTATTTTTATTAAAAGTGCAACGAGAGATTTTTGAGGCACCCATATATTGTGTCATAATAGTAATTTCATAGAGATTGGACACTCAATATATTTCTTACCTTGTATTTGGCTACAGAAATGTCTTAAAAATAAAAGAGAGAAAAAAGGTGATTTTGATTTGCTTATATACTCCCCGCCTAAAAATCCGAACGATATAAATTACTGTATTAAAAAGGTATGTAGGTGAATTATAATAATAAATGCCAGGAGCGTTGTTCGCGTAATGTGTTTGCTTATTGACCTGTGTCCGTAATGCATTGATAACGAAGCATGATGTGGAAGTTTGAGAGATTTATCCAGCTGGCTTGGCGCGTTCATTTGAAAGCAAGTTTGAGCACGTTGATGGCCATTTCAACATCGTTCGGATTTTTTAGGCGGGGAGTATATTTCAATATATTTCAATATTCCTATACAAAATTAGAAACTTTACAATATTTCTACCAAAGAAACATTTCTCAGCTTAATCCTTTCAGATGGGGATATTTTTCATGGAAAACTTTACATCTGGAGGGCAAAAAATCAGTACTTTTGATTTTTGTAGGGACACCTGATATGTGAAATCTCTCATTGCACCTTTAATTCTCTACATATTCCCAAGCTCTTGAATAATTCACCGAATACACACATTTTTTATTAAATTATCCTTTAGAGTACTACTGTAATTTTTACCAATTTTTTGGAAGAATGCCTGTATAACATAAAATTTACAATATTTTAATACAGGGCGAGTCAAAAAGATTTACAGTTGTTTGATTTTTTTCTACAGCAGTGAAAAATCTGCCGAAGATATTGACTATCACATATAAAACAAGATTATTTCACCTATACTAAAGAAATTTTGAATCTTGATTTTTGAACTTTGCTTTGAGAAGATACCCATTTTAGACTCTGTCTACGGAATCATTGTTGTGGAATATGCCCAAAGAGACTTTGGATGAATCTGCACAAGTACATCATATCATTCTTTGCTTGCTTTGATAAGTTTGTGTAAATAACCTTCAAATATCAAGAAAATTACAAACTATTAATTTATTCTGAAATCAAAAACAAATTATGGAATCCTACACCAAAACTTTGAAGCTTTATTTCACTGTAATTTCGAAATGGTTCATAATATCTTTTCACAGGAACTCTGAATGCAAATATGTAGGCAATCCTATGCAATACAGTTTTTTGCTATTAAAGTCAAAGCATTTCAATTACATTACATCATAAAAATAGCATTGACCAGGGACGTAACAGGGGAAAGCTCATCATGTTCCCGGTGTATATAAATGTTGGCCCGTTTATTTATTTATTCTTTATTTGGCAAAATCGACAAACAATACAAAAATAGCAAGTACTAATGAGACATTATCACACAAAAAACAGACAACCAAGTCGATAAGCCAGGATAGCCCATAAAGTTGGCTGAATATGCCAACTTATTTCCAGTGGGGTCCCAAACAAAAACTAGTGCCTGCAGAAAGGTGATAGCTAAAAATGACAAAAGAGGAGGAGACACCAGGGAGATAAGCTGGACATATTCAGCCAATTCTTGGTTCATTGCCATAGTAGACAAATGAATCTTGACCTGGTATTTAAAGGAATTCTTGTGGTCAATTGACTTGATGGTATCTGGCAATGAGTTCCAGTCAAGAGTACCATGATAGAAAAAAGACTTGGAAGCAAGACCAGTAACTCTGGGGACATGAAAATTGAATGAACTAGATCTTGTGCAATAATTATGAGTATACAAATATGACTTTCACTTTTTCCCTGCTCGCTTTGCTCACCAGTGATCCACATTTTTCACCAACACCTTCACAATCTGATGGGGGGTACTACTTTGAATGTGTGTAATGTTCATATTGATTCCACAATGTCCAAATGTCTTTCCTGTTGCATTTAAATTGTTTCCTCTGTCCTTCCCCCTCTTTTCTTTACTCCCTTTCTGCTTTTTCTTTTCCCACGTTCCTGCTATTGTAGCTTACTAGTGGGGAGCCCGCGCTCAAAGAGACTTTGGATGAATCTGCTCAAATGGGTAAATGCCCCAATAATGACCCCTACACAACCTTTGACCCCCAAAATGACCCCTCGAAAACATGACCACAAAACTCGGATGGCGAAACTCTACCACCATACCAAAATTCATATCCATATGTCAAAGGCAACGGCCAATTCCCCGATAACGACCCCTGGATGACCTTAAACCCCAAAATGACCCCTCGAAAAAGTGACCAGAAAAATTTGTACAGTGACACTCTACCACCATACCAAAACTCATATCCATACTTACGTCAAAGCATGGTCAAAGCATGGCCAAGTTACCCGATAACGACCCCTGGATGACCTTGGACCCCAAAATGACCCCTCGAAAATGTGACCACAAACCTCGTGTACACGTTGGAGCTCTACACCATACCAAAATTCATATTCGTATGTTAAAGGACTGCGATCTGCATAGCCGGACCAACAAACCTACAAAGTTTATTTTTTTAGTATTAATATAGAAGATTGTTAGAAATATTATCAGCAACAGTCTGTACGGATTAGGTAATAGCTAAATGGCATCAATCATAATGATCAACCTTTAGTGTGAAACAAAAGGCATTCAGTTTCGTGTTACTTTTTGTGGTACATCTGGTATTATTTTGAAATCACTGTTGCAGAGAATACCATGCTACAGTTTATCATAATTGCCCTTTTAAAATTAAGGATCTTCTTATCAATGCAAAGACCGAATCACTTTTGTGTAGTAATATGTCATACATTGCTGTACAAAAGTTGTGCCTGTTTACCACACATGAAAATATTAGTCTGCTTAATGAATTAGTTCTATGCTATCACTGTTTAAATATACATACAATGTAATTGTTTACCACAATTGTATATTATAACATTGGAAGTATTATTTTGGATATAAATTGGCTATAGAAGTATAGTGGTATTTATCCAACAAAACTTTGCAATCTGACTCCACCATCAGAAAACTGATTACCATCAGAGAAAGCTTGGTGAGTTACTGGGACTGACCATGATCGCGGAAATATGAGATTCTTTTACTCAAGGCCTGGTATAATTAACATTATGAGCATAACAATTTATGAGTTGTATACAGGGCGAGTCAAAAAGATTTACACTCGATTTGAGAAAAATGTTAAAAATTTAAAACAAGTTTAGAAATGGTTTTTAATACATGAAAATAATAGCTCATTATATCCACTGTCATTGGTAAAAAAATCAAAAGTGTACCTTTTTCCATATTGTAGATATGGTAAATTAATGGAAAGCCGCCAAAAACCATATTGACCACGGTTGTACAATTCTTCACGTCCAAAGCAGCAAAGCCATTTAGTTACTGTCATCTAAATGTTTAATAACCTTTGTTTATTTCCATTACCTGTACCTAATCCGTACCAACTGTTGTTGATAATATTTCATATAACAATAGTCAATGGCAGTAGCGTAATAGGGGATGTTGGGTGGGGATGCATTGTCACCTCCCCCCCCCCCCCCCCCCCGCTCCCCCCCCCCCTTTTTTTTTTTTTTTTTTTTTAAGCTACCAGTAAAACAGGAAATTGGGAAAAGGAAAAGCAGAAAAAGAGTAAAGAAAAGGAAAAGCAGAAAAAGAGTAAAGAAAAGAGGGGCCACACATCCCCACCTGAAAAAATTGAGAGCCCTCCTCCCAGTGCGCAAGCACTCTGTATTTAAAGAGACATGAGGAGATTTCCAGAAAGCGCCCTCAATTTTTGTCGAACCCCAGTTTTTTGCATATTTGGAATGCTTACCAAATTGTATATTAGAACACACCTGCAATGAATAAGCCGATACGCCGTCTTTATGTAGTAAGATGATGATTTAGTACTTTCTGTCATGCACGACAGAAAGTCAAAGCACGGTGTTCTATGGGGACAATTACGATAGCAGGCAAGTTCAAAACAAGGTTTGCGGTTTTCTTTTGTACTTGTTTGTTCAATAAGCCTTCGAAACGTTCTCGGTAGGTGGTCTACAACCGATTCCGTGAAATTTGAGAGAAATTTGTATCCTCAAAAAATCTCCTCCTGTCACTTTAACTGTTGTTCACAAAAGATAACTGTAACTATAATCACTATAATCATAATGATTTATTTTCCATCATAAAAAACATACCAAAGCAGCAAAAAAATAGCAATGGGATAGAGGAGGTGCAACTAAAAGCAAAATGCCTGATAAGTGATTCACCCCCTGATTAAAAATATATATATATATATATAACATGAAAAACATGAAGACACACAAACATTGACACACACAACGCACAAACAAGAACTCAGCAAAGAATGTCGTAAGCATGCAAACAATTACATAAATAATAAATCGATTAGGGCATCAGCCGTAAACAAAAACAAAAAAAAAACAAGTGATATAGGTACAAATTATAAAGAAACTTTACAAAGTAAGTAGCAAATTTAAAAAAAAATTTTAATCACAAATTATAAAGAAACTTTACAAAGTAAGTAGCAAATTTAAAGATTTTTTTAAAGTATTCGAATGAATTTGCAGATTTAGTTGAGTTTAGTTTAGATTTATTTGGCATCCAACATATTAAATACAATCATATAGTATAGAATAATAAAGACAAAAAGATTTACTGACTGTTTGGAGGCCACATGCAACTAAGGACATACATTCACGGCGGTTTAGCACAACCTTGCAAAGGTATTCTGAAATCCTCTCGATTTCGAGTATTGTAATTAGAGTGTTTCGATGGATGCTAAAAAAAATTATCAAAAGAAGCCAGTTTAGCGAGCTTGCTTATATAAACATTGAATTACACTTCTTTTGTTAACATGTTTTTTTTTAACATGTTTCCTCCATGTCATATTTTAATCAAATAACAATTCCCAGGAATTCAGTTTCATGAACTCGATTCAACTTACAGCCATTCTAGATAACATATCATTATCATTAAACAGATGTTTTTTGTCTGCATACGTGTGCCTAAATACAATTAGGTTAGTCGTTTTGCAGTTAATGACAATTTATTTCGCCTGACTTAACCAATTACAATTCCTAAATTCATGATTGTAATTTCATTGAAAGTAAGGGTACAAAAATAACCCTTGTGGACACCACAGCTAACATTCACTGAATTAATACAACAAACTGTTTGCGATTTGATAAATAATTTCTGAACCAATCATATGAGACCCCTCTGAAACCATAAGATAAATTTGTGCAACAATATATCGTGGTCAATTGTATCGAACGCTTGTGATAAATACCTATAGTACTCATGCTTTCTTCAATAGCTTTACTTATATCATTAATAAAATCAAGCACCGCCATGTATGTAGAATGGTTCATGCGAAAACCATATTGGCTTTTGTAGAGTATATTATTTTTACACAGAAAATCATACGAACGATTGTATACACTATGCATTCGAGAATTTTAGAAAGACATGGTAAAACAGACACCGGCCGGTAATTTCCAAATACTTCAGGACTTTCTTTCTTATATATCGGTACAACTTTGGCAATTTTTAAATCATTGGGTACAACCCCACTTGATAAAGACATGTTAAATATTAACGATAAACGGGAATGCTACTTCATTTGCAACTTGTTTAATTAAAGGCCGACTCAGAGATTTCCTGAGGAGGGCGCCCTCAATTTCCAAAAAAATTGTGTTTTTTGCATGTACATAATGCTTGTCCATAATACTAATCACTGTGTGAAATTGCTAAGCTTAAATCGAATTCCTTCATATAGAAAATCACAACTTTGTTATAAAATTCCGGATCCGGAATTTTTGTTATACACAGTATCCTATGGGACGTAATACTACACATAAATGTTTACTGCATCAAAACGAAAATCCGATTCATCTCAAATTTCGGAATTGTGCATTTTAGGTTACTATCTTTAGTTCTAGTTGACTATTTTTCATTATTACACAAAAAAATAATATTTCGAAATCTCTGAGTCAGACTTTAAATCAGATTTAATGCCGTCATGACTCGCACTTTTTCTACTACCTAATTTTTTAATAATCTTTAATATTTCATCTTCACTTGTAGGCCAAAAAAACCAGGTGTTGCTATTTGATTCCCCCCCCCCAACATCGCCAAAGGTACCTGATTAAGGTTCCAGAAGGAATCAAACCAAATCCTTAAGCCTTCCTGAAAAGCAAAACCCAAGGACCGCAAAATTCTAGTTTAGTATTTGCTCCAGTATAATAAAAATATTTAAACAACTTAAATTTACCTTTGTTTTCACATTTAAGATATTTCATTTGTCTGGCTATTTTTTGTACATGGCAAAAATTGCTACATCCAAAATTGCTTTTTGCAAAAATTGCTACTGTAACGACGTCTACAGTACAGCCAGTGACGCATGAGGTGATATTGCTCTGGTTGTCATTCTGTGGATACTCCGTGTGTCATGGCAGCTTTGTAGGCTAGGGGTAATACTGGTCTATCTAGAGCACTTGTTAGTTAGGTTCCGGCCGGACCTTATGGTCCTTAAATTGCTGGAGAACAGTGCGGTTAGATCAGGTGCTGTCTTTCCGGTAGGGCTAGATCTAGTTCCAGGGTCTCCTGCCATGACTGCACACTCTTATCTCATCTTAATCTAGTATTCATGGGTGACGGACAGTTGGTTGTGCTGTCGTGTCCCAGGCTATTTGACGTGTCAAGCTAAATAGTGGGGGGCTACCTGAGGAGTCTTTTGACGAAATTTACCAATGATATCATTGTTGCAGTTTGCCCGAAAGGGGACGAATCTCGAAGGACGAATAGAATGTGGTGTCATTTTTCCCCCACAATGATATTATAGGTGCTATGTTCCATGTTTTTTTAGCTGAAATATTTTGTCTATAGATAGTTATTCGTGTTATTTGAGCTGAAATAATTTGTATGGATGTAAATATGTATCTCGCAATACCTCTTTCTCTGAAGATCGGCCGTCAAGTTAATTTTCCCCCCATGATTCATTGGGCCTCGGTTCGGTAGTTTTTTTAGCTGAAATATTTTTGTAGATGATAGATAGTTGTTCGTGCTTTTTTAGCTGAAATATTTTTGTAGATGATAAATACTGTATCTCGCAATACCTCTTCTATGAAGATCGGCAGTAGTAATAGTAATACCCCAGAGTAATACGTGGTTGCATTGAAAAAATACCAAGAATGCGTTGCGTAACACTAGCGAAACGTACACAGATAGTGGCGCCTGGAAATGTTTGGCCAGCTTTCTCTTGGTTGGCGTACCTCGATGGCTCTGCAATGATTCGTAAGATACGAACCCGTTGGTCTGGGTTTCGATTCCCACTTTCGGCTGATTTTTTTTTTTTTTTAAAAAAAAAACGCGTGTTTTTTTGTTTTTTAAAATTGTTTAATGTTTGGTGTAACAGATGTTTTTTTCGCACATGACCAAAGAAGTCATACATATAGGCCTAAAAGCATAAACAAAAAGAAATTAACAACAAATAAAAATTAATAAAAGAACAAATTAAAAACAAATAAATTGGGTGAATTTAAACATTCGTTAAAAGAGAAAGAAAAAAATAAAAAACGAAAAATAATACCATAAACAGATGAGAAAATAATAACAAATAATACAAAAATAAAACCAAATAAAATCGTGTACACTAGTCTTAGAATATCATTAAAATAATGATTAAAATAACAAAGAAACTAATAACATAATAAAAGATATTTATATAGCGCCTTCTCCTGAAAGGAATAGAAATAATAAAATGAATAAAAAAAGGGAACAAATAAATTTTTAAAAATCATACAAAATAAAATGAGAAAGCAAACGACAAAATAAATAAAGAAAAATAAAAGCCAAAATGGTAAGAAAAAAAATAATAAACGGGAGGATACATAAAAATTATTTTAAAAATTAAAACAATCAACCATATACAACAAAGATTAATAATATAAATCGTTAAAATGCGAAAAAACTTAAATAATTTAACACTAAAACAAAATAAAGATGACTAAAAAGTAAAATAAAACAAAGCACAAAAACACAAATAATTAAAACCAAAATAGTTGAATAAAAAATAACATATAACTAAAACAAAATCGGAATGAAAAATATAATAGAAAGAAAATCAACACTAAATTGATTAATAAAGTAAATCGTTACCATCAAAACTTGAAATAAAACAAATTAAGATGACTAAATAAGGTAAAATAAAAACTAAATCAATAAATAAGAAATGAAACAATATACAATCTAATTAAAACAAAATAAACCACTATGAAATAAATATATAACATTATAAATTAAAAATCAAAATAAACAAAGAATATAATATAAATAAACAAATAACGCAAGGAATGTTCGCGAATGCAATTGCTTATTGTAAACCCCTGGGCGTCCAATTCCAAGCAATGTCAAGAAAACTTACAGCTTCAATTCTGGACATCCATTCCGTGGCACCTACAAACTTTGCCATGTGTGTAATATCCAGACCAAGCAAACTAGGGACTACCACCAACAGCTACAACCGCACCACTGTACATGTAGAATTCTCTTACCAGCACACAGGTTTTTTTTCTAAGTTTATTGCATCTGGGAACACCCCTACCAAGCTGGTTCAGCTTAGTCCACGGAATATTTTCCGGAGTCGCCTGAAAGCCATTCACACGCCCGCTAGCTAGCCACCCGAACCTTCTTTTTACTTGCAACAGTCGTTTTTCCTGGCACACTTTGTTTGATCTTTTGTTCCTGTGACCAAGCACCCTTTTCACCTGGTACAACAATACCCTACTACTGAGTGATGTAAATGATTGGAAAAAGAAAGATTGATGCCTCCCAACTTATTCCAGTCAACAGTCAACCGAAAAAACTTCAAGTCCGCCTGAAATAATGCAGCCACGGAATTACATTCATATTTGACAAATATTCAAACAATCTAAAACACTTGCAGGAAAACGTCCCTGCTTCAATTCAACATACCAATTCCAGCCAACCGCGGTTAACAAAGGGCTCAGAGCGACCGATACGGTTCTGAACAGAAGCATCACAACCACCGCCAACATGAACCAACTGGCAACCCACAGTTTACCAGCCTCCCCCCCCCCCCAACCATCCCCCAACTAACCAGCAAAACCTGAAACATAGAAAGCCGAGCACACCGCGAAATTCGAGTTTTACAATACTATTGGAAATTTGTGTTACAAGGTCAAGTAGGCTGCACTCTCCCTTACGACTACTTTTAAGCCAAAAGAGGTCAATTGATCTCAATTCGCACGGGGGTCCACATGAAAGTTACAACTGTTTAATTTTAACACTGGCAATTATAGCCTGAGGAAAGAGGGAGACTCACCTAAGCAATAGTTTTGGGGGTTGTTAAATGTTTTTACTTTTACAGAGATCAGGTCAAAGAAGTCAATGTGCCAATGATTTCTGTTGCCCAATATGTCGTCTAACATGATAATATGCTTGTCAGATGCTACAAAAATTATTCCTTACTTTTTGAACAAAAAAGCTAGATGAACAATGTTTTAATTTTTTACCCAAAATTGGAGCAACTAATCCCGATTTTTAACCCCTGTACAAATTGGAAATTGACCTTTTTTTTTTACAATTTTATTAAACCTTTTTAAAGGGGATTTCATGATCCACAGCCTCGTCCCCCGACTTACCTAAAAATTTTGAATTTTTTATATATCTGAACCCGTCGGGCCTAAGTATAGTATGTGTGCCAATCTGACGTGCCAATTTTGATCATCTCCGTAAGATATTGCAATTTTGTATTCTCCGCTGGTCCCTAAACGGACAGAAATTGCTGTACAGTGGTCTATGGGAGATTGTAATACCAACATTTGCTCAAAACACCAAAAAGCAAGATCAGAATCAACTGAAATTTTGGTAATAAGGATATCTAGTGAAACCTGAACAAAACAGAAGAGGCTAGAATCACGAAATGCACCTTTAACATATAACTCAAAAACTATGTCATAGATGGTACAAACTATACATTTTGGAATCCTTATGACTAGACAGACAATAGACCAGTTAACATGTTTACGTTCTGAGTCGGTCATGTGACCCGGAAGTAGCTGCTCGCAGGCAAAACATTAGAGGTGACTGTATGCCGCGGTATAGTAAATCGGTTGAGTTTAATTATTATTGTCATAACACGCTTTGAATTTCACCATAAATATTGTTCAAATTCATTATATTTACTGCCCTGCATAATCAACAATGCCAGACAGTTGCTGTGCCGTCGGTTGTGCTATAATCGAAGGACTCCAAAAGGAGCAAATAGCAGTGAAAATCGACTGCATTTTTACCCTATTTCTCATTATAGCTCAAAAAGCTGTGATCCAAATTCTACAAATGTATACATTTTTATAAAGAGCATATTATAAGGATTGTAAATCTGCAAAGTTTGAAGAGATATTCAGAGGGTGTACTAACAAATATACAGGGTGACAAAAAAGTACATAAAAATACATTTTTTTAACACTGCATTATTCCAGACATATTATGAAAATGAAAAATTATATTCATATTTGGAAGGTACTATAAATCCTTTCAGGCAATGTGTTATTTGTAGCACATTAGAATAGGCATGTGTGCTATACAGGGTGCTAAAAAAGTGATTGAATTTAATACATTTTGTCCCTTAAAGATAAATTTTGAGCTAAAATATCATTAAATATTACATGTGTGTGTAAAGGTATCATCTTGAATTTCATTTTGTATCAATACAATTAGTGCAACAGAAATATAGAGGGTGGTCAAAATGTGCTGATATCAACCGCCTTTGGACACTACATGTGACCTTGAAATCATCTAGCTGAATAATTATTAAAACAAATGTGTTTAATTTCTAATCTAAAACATCAAACAAATAAGGGCGAACAGTTCTTGTAAATTTAAACAACATATTTAGCCCAATATAATGTTAGAAGTGTAACAATGGAACTTATAAGGCATCTAATTAGTATATTGTTTTCACACTCATTATCCATACATAATGAGGCTAATTACAATATAATTGCCTAATTAAATGCATCAAATAATTAACAGCATGATTCAAAATAGTTGTAATGGAGCTCATCAGTTGGAAGCTGATTGATAATATTATTTTGATTGGAACTGGACCCTTCTCTTCAACTTCCACTCAGGACAAGATGATTCGTGAGTAGGCCCCTCTACTTACATTTTTGGTATTATTTTTTTCGTGTCAGTTCTCAATTACCCATTTACCCCACGCCTAGGCCTAGCTAGGTTTGGACTCTGGTCTTGGCCTTGGGTAGGCCTATCACCTATCATGCATAGCTAGGAGTAGGAGACTAGGGACGCTAAATAATAGAAAATAAAATGTCACTGGATGTAGTTTTGACCAATCAGTGAACAAAGACTATGTATTCGGTATATAAAACGAATATTGACTGGTCTTATATCGGGTGATGAATGGAGATTAATATCGCTCCCTCGTTGGCCTAGCATACCTGGCCTACTATATAGGCCTAGCATACCTGGCCTACTATATAGGCCTAGCATACCTGGCCTACTATCCATGTAGGCCTAGCATACTATGTAGGCCTAGCATACCTGGCCTACTATCACCCCGAGGCACAGCCTCGGGTATGCTAGGGCAGCTCGGGAGCGATAATCTCCACCATCACCCTCATAACCAGTCATTTGTTAAATATTTAAGACTGTCGATCTGGACAGTACATTATGTGGAAGTAAACAAGATCCAATCGGGAAACCTGTACATTTCATGTACGTACCCAGCTGTACATGTGCAGTTTGCGGTAAGAATCTGTCCAGAAGTTGTGGAGACACACCCAGGCATCCTTCACTGCACTCTTGTCATTTGGCACCCCCCGTGAACCAGGGCACGGATGAAACAAAACTGGGAATTAGGAACTTGGTAAAAGAAGCACTTCTTCACATAACCCGATACAAAGTAATTATAAGCATCAAGGGATCTGTATGCTTTTAGAGACTCGTGCGTGAATGGGCTTGGTGTGTGGATGAAGTAGATATATATGTCGCCGTCTTTCGTTATCCGCCCACACAGTAGAATCTAACTCATAAGGATCGGTTAATTGTTCCCCAGATTTTGTTTTCAGTCGCTCCAAGTACTCTTTGCGATTGTTTTCAGATAAATCTTTAACATATTTCACATCTTCACCGATAAATATCTTGAAGAAAAAAGTTCGCAAAACTTCTACCACAGATAGATGCTGAGATTACACGCGTGTCAAGCACTGTTTACTATGCTAAGACAGTGACCCGAGCTGTGACTTCGAAATGTTTTGCCTGTGTGGCTGCGCACGCATCGTATTTACAATTGATGCTGACGTCAGATGTTAACTGTCGCCGTCTCATATGGCATCAATTTCAACATGATTGGGTAATTTTAAATGTTTGACACCTATTCATGTAATATACACATTTGTTGATTAAAGTTATTGAAAACGTTAGCCTATAAATTACCTGGATGTCTTTAACCTCATATTAACGTCCCTGTCTGTTTTTGAGTATGTTATTTTTTATGTGTAAAATGTATCTCTATTCTTCCAATGGCCTAGACTATCATTTGATAGCAAATTGAAGAAATTTCATGTGCCCCTATTTATATTGGTTCCGAAATTTTGACCCATTTCTATAATTGGTTTTGAAATTTCGCACCATTTTCATAGTAATCTGAGCAAAATCGGCCCATTTTCATTGTGATATCAAAATGGCCGCTATTTTCAACATATTTTCCCTCATATCTCCTTTTATGGGCGACATAGAAAGGTAAAATTGGTCTCTATACACATGTTGGTGATACTAAGGCTTCTATAAAAAACGGTTTTTAAATTGCAGCTAATTTTGTTTGGCGGCCATCTTGAATTCAAAATGGCCGCCATGTTGAATATACTTTAGCCTGTATCTTGACTTCAGAATAACATACAGCGCTAAAAACTGTGGCAATACCAATGTTTGTGATAGTAAGGTTTCTAAAGAAACCCTTATTTAAGTTGCAGCTAATTTTGTTTGGCAGCCATCTTGAATTCAGAAAGGCCACATGTTATTACTTCAGCCTGTATCTTGACTTCTGAATAACATATAGTGCTAAAATGGTGACAATACCCATGTTTGTGATACTGAAGTATCTAAACCATAATTAAAGTTGAAACTGATTTCGTTTGGTGGCTATCTTGAATTCAATATGGTCGACATGTGTAAATTCACTTTGGCCTGTATCTTGACTTATGAATAACATACTGGGCTTAAAATGGTGTACCCATGCTTGAGATACTGGGGATTCCACAATTTCCCTACACTAAGTTGATACTAGTGTTTGACTGCACTGATCAGGGGCGGATCCAGGATTTGAAAAACGTCAAAATTACCGGGGGGCTGATGGCTGAAACTTGTCCAAAATTGGCTGATTTTACAAGATTTTGCAGAATTACCGGGAGACGCGCGCCCCCTCCCTGGATCCGCGCCTGCTGATCAAAACGGGAACAATGTCCATTCCGTTGAGTAAAAACTACAATGTGTAAGGTTTACTCAACTTAGAGATTTTACTGACCAAAAAGGGCTGTTACCTTTTAATCAACATCGTCTTGTCAGCTGGTGGACAATGGATATTCTCTATCAACATGATCAATCGTGATAGCAGTAAGGGTTTTCTTAATCTTAACATCTGGCTAGCATAGAAGCCTAGAACTACTCCAACACCTCAACAAAGGTCCATTTCAGGACCATCCTATCTTCTCAGATTTCATTTTTCTGCTATTAAGTTGGTATTACATCTCTACTAAGTCACATGGTCCACAACGTTCTTCCATGTAAATAAACCGACTGGCTCCTATTAATCTGTACGCATTTCTTCGCCAATATTTTCTTTGAGTCAACTTCTATTTTGTCTGTACACTAATTTTGGGATAATCCTTTTCTGTAGTTTTACTATTTCTCTTCTTTGTTACATATCATTGTTTTACTCAATAGTTGTCTGCTTTTCTTTTTTTCTTTTACCAATTTGTTTTCACACACATTCCCCCACAAATCTCTGCGAACTCATTCGATAAATGATAAATTCTAGGTTATGCTGATTTTTGGATCTCTACAGTTAGTCGGTTGGCGGCCTTATTGAAATACACAGTATGAGCGTGAAGTACTATAATGCTATTTTATTGTTGAAAGTGATAGACCAGGGTGCCTAGTTTGAGAATCCACTGGGTGCCACCTTGACATCCTTGGGCAATTTGAGTTATTGAGGTCACAGGTCACATTAGGGAATTAAATCTTCCAAGTCTAGCAATAAAGTTACGGTATATCAAAAGATCTTCCTGAAGTCCATAGGAGTACAAAAGTCAATGGGGACGTGTCTGCACAATATCTACTAAAAGGATGTGTAGGTCAAGGGATAAAATATCTTTTGTACAGGGATCAAATCTTCAAAATGCCTCTACATAACTGAAAGTAGTCTCATTTTATCTATCTTGACTCAAGGATTCTGAAAAGGTATAGCTTTCTAGATCTAAGATGTCGTCTTGGGGATATAAATGGCTGAAGCATAAAGACACTATCAGTGATTTATCCGAAAGCGTCAAAATATTTGAAATTTTCTGGAACAGCTTAAAAGTGAAGGATAAGTCTGTAGAATTATCATAAGTAACTTTTTGACTAAATTGACAGAAAAGGAAGAAACGACAGCATTCAAAGATATGAATCTCCATTCAATAACGTGTTGTTTTAAGTGTCCATTCGGACACTATATGACTAAAACATCCGATTTTGTCCTTATTTGGTTGCTTCTGATCCTATCATTTGTAGGGTATGTTAGGATACCTATACTTGTTACAGACATACAAAAATCTGATATTTGATGATTTTTTTGATTTTCTGATTTATTAAATCACTGATAGTGCCTTTAACAACCCCATTGTCTATGTGGCCTTAAAGCGGCACTGGCACATTTTCACAAAATATGAAATTTCTTCAATTTGCTCTCAAATGATAGTCTAGGCCATTGGAAGAACAGAGATATATTTTACACATTGATATGAGGATAAAGACATCCAGGTAATTTGTAGGCCAACTTTTAAGTTTTCCATAACTTTAATCAACAAATATGTATATTACACGAATATTTTTGACTCATACTCACTGATATTAAAACCACAAAGGTTATAGACTGGTCAAACAGTGTGCATAGCATGAGAAACATGCATACGGAGTGTGTGTTCTTGTGTTAAAAGCCATTTTCGTCGTCTGCTGAATTTAAATGTCGCCGGTGACGTTAAATTATAAAATCGTTCTGTTTACCCATAAGGAAGCTGATTTGGTCTTAATCATTTCGGGTGAGGGCTTTTGTATATAAAAGCTTTACAACCATGCAAAAATATTGATTTTGAAAAATCTTGAGGGCGCACTATTTTTCAGATGTGCCAGTGTCTCTTTAAACCGTATTTACATCATAGTATTAATAGTTTGTAGATTCGGCAAATTCTACTTTTTTGAAATCTCTTTTCAAAAATATAATGAGGCTATCATTATTTCAATTGAAGCATTTTAAAATATGACCGCTGTACAAAAGATTTGTTATCCTCTGACCTATTTGTCTTATATCTTGTTAATTAGGCATCCTATGGATATGTGACCATTAACCTGTTTACTCTTTTTTTATAAGGATTAAATATTATTTTTAGTACCACTTGATGCTTCTCTCCAAGTTCTATCCGACTAAGTACACTAGCCACCAGACTTTCAACCACAGGTCTGTTCCCTTTACCTTTATGGCTGTACAAATTTAAGTGACAATTTTGAAAACCTTACCTTGGTATTACAAACATGGGTATTGCCATCCTTTTTGCTTTATATGTAGCTCACAATCCAAGATACAAGGCAAAATATACTGAATAATAGTGGCGACCATTTTGAAATTCAATATGGTGGTCTAACAAATAAGCTAGAACCCAGTGTAGTTCAGTGTGTAGCATCATTCATTGAAACCTTAGTATGACATACATTGGTAATGCTATCTTGTTGTCATCCTATGTAGCTTGGAAGCCAAGATATTGGGAGAAATGTATTGAAAATAGCGGTCATTTTGAAATTCAAGATGGCAGGCAATCAGCTGATCGAACAAAATTGGAACAGTCAAATTCAAGTTAAAGTGACAGGAGGAGATTTTTTTAGGATACAAATTTCTCTCAAATTTCACTGGATCAGTTGTAGACCACCTACCGAGAACGTTTTGAAGGTTTATTGGACAAACAGGTGCAAAAGAAAACCGCAAACCTTGTTTTGAACTTGCCTGCTATCGTAATCGTTCCCCATAGGAAACCATGCTTTGACTTTCTGTCGTGCACGACAGAAAGTACTAAATCATCATCTTATTACATAAAGATGGCGTATTCGGCTTATTCACTTCAGGTGTGATCTAATACATTGGTAAGCATTCCAAATATGTAAAAAACCGGGGTTCGAGAAAAATTGGGGGTGCTTCTTTCTGGAAATCTCCTCATGTCTCTTTAAGTCAAGCCCTCTAATTTATTTCCAACTCAAGATACAGGTCGAAGTACATTAGCCTCATCTGGGGGTCAAAGCCCCCTATTGAACTTCCTCCGATGCGCAGCAAAAATTATGTGAACTTAGCACCTTCACCAGGGTTAGTATGCCTTCAAAATTGAATATAGAGGGGTGGTTGCCACCCAAGAAAAATCTAGGGTACATTTTTTAGAATATTCTGCAAAGTATGGCTCTAAAACTCTATGTAAACTATAATTGCCAAGAGCTGAAAACCGCATGAAAATCTGATATTCCTACCTTTTTCGCACAAAATTGGATTTTCGCGTATTGTCTGTATCAAACGCCAATTTTGCCAACTTGTGGACTTTATGACGTCATTGTGATGACATAATACTAGGTATGTTAGTACTTATTTTGGTATCAATAGAAAGAGGGGACCATGGCTATCCACTGGTATCAAATCATAAGCATCGGGTGCTTTGTAACAACCCCCCTGGTAAAGCATGCAAAAAGGCTTGGTGAGACCAGGGTTAAACATGTCGGCCATGTTGATTTCAAGATGGCCACCAAACGAATTTAGTTGCAACTTAAATTATGGTTTATATAACAACCTTAGTTGCAACTATATTATGGTTTATTTATATAGCAACCTCAGTATCGCAGACATGGGTATTGCCACCGTATTTAGTCCAGTATGTCATTCCAAAAGTCAAGATACAGGACCAAGTTTATTCAACATGTTGGCCATTTTGAATTCAAGATGGCCACCAAACGTAATTAGTTGCAACTTAAAAAAACGGTTTCTTTAGAAACCATAGTATCGCAAACATGGGTATTGCCACCGTTTTTACCACAGTATGTTATTCAGAAGTGAAGATACAGGCCAGAGTATATTCAACGTGGTGGCCATTTTGAATTCAAGATGGCAGCCAAATTAGTTGCAAATGGTTTCTATAGCAACCTTAATATCACAAACATGGGTATAGACACCAATTTTATCTTTCTAAGTCGCCTACAAATGGAGATATGGGGAAAATATATTGAAAATAGCGGCCATTTTGAAATCCAAGATGGCTTCCAAACGGGTGGTCGAAAAAATGGGAACAGCCAAATTCGAGTTCCTTGGTGTCAATATTACCCAAAAAAGACAAAAAATCAAAATGTAGCAAAATAGCCGACAAATCCAAAACATTACGATAAGGCACCATACTAAAAGGTGTTGAACCTTTTCTGTAATGGGGAATGAATGATGTTGTTTGACCTAGGTCCATGCTCCCACTCTATTTGTTATCAAGGGCAGCACCAGGGGGTGGCAGCTGCCCCCCTAAGAGTTTCAAAATTCAGGAAAAACGGGTGTTCTAAGCAATAAATTGCGTAAAAATTAGGGGTTACCTATTTGAGTTAATTTTGTACTGTTTTTCCCCCATGATGTTTTGCTCCCTATGATGTTTCACCCTTCCTATGATTTTACCCTGGTCCTGCCCTGTTTGTTAAACATGTAGCTCATAGCTCTACAATCTTGGAAAAACATTAGTTGGAACACTCACTACAATTTCATACATTGCTCTAGTGAACAGCCCAACAAATGTGTAAATTTTTACCCATTTGTTGGTTATTGTTGCATATTATATTTGTATTTTATTGGGCAAATTTTGCCCATTGTTGGGTAAAATATGCCCAATCATCTGCTATTTTACCCAACAAATGGGTAAAAATTTACTCAACGTTGGGCTGTTCACCTGTTATTACATGTTGGTTTAAATTTTAACCAACCGTTCTTAGAGTGTACCCCATTCAACATTTGTTGGGGGAGACAGGGAAACAGTGTTCCAAACAATTTTTTCCAAGATTGTAGCTATAGTATCATGATTATGCTGATCACTCAGAGCCACAATTGTGCAACATTACAACAAGCATTTTAATTCTATTTACAATGAAACAAAGGGTACCAACATGTGCTGGCCATCTCCAGGGAAAGATTAATAAATATACATCCTTGTCTACCTGGAGAACTAAGTAGTTGAAATTTCAAAGGGTGACAAAGATTACATCCACTCTTCAGTTAAAGGGCCTATTTCCCATGGCACTGCAATTGGCCTCCCAAAAGGGATATTAAATTTAAGGTTGATCAGGTTTGCCTAATATGGCTTTGTGTGTTAATAGATGACGGGTGCTAAGCACTATATATTATGCATGTCAAGAAAATTGGAGATGCACGTATATTGTTTTGCAAAAAAACATTAATTACCATGATCCTCATGTGATTGGGCAGGAAAACTCATTTAATGGCACAATTTCCCTCAAAACCCGTGGATAGAAAAGGTTAACTTATTTGGACCTACACCACTATTGAGACACTGACACACACCTGACACACACACCTGACACACACACACACACCACACAAATAAGTCCCTACAACTTTCTACATATGCATGCACATACACACATACATGAAAGCCCATACAAAGTGAGGGTGTTCACACTTGGGAAATTTGTGGGTTTACATACCTAGAGAGGTTAAAAAATTACCCCCCTTCACACCGAGAATAGCTTAATTCCTACGTTTTTACACATTACAGGCAGAGAGAGGATCCCCTATAGAGTCACTCGCTTTTTTATCCTCGCTATTTCCTCTTTTTTTTTTTTTTTTTTTTGGTTAACTTATTTGGACCTACACCACTATTGAGACACTGACACACACCTGACACACACACCTGACACACACACACACACCACACAAATAAGTCCCTACAACTTTCTACATATGCATGCACATACATGCATGCATTCATGCACACACCCTCCACACACACACAACACACTTCAAAGAATATACTAAATAGTAATTACACAAAGTATGATTTTAGACAGCATATCTGGTATACATGTCCAAAGAAAAAAATGATCTTGCCTGGAATTCAAACCTGATGCAGAAGGGGGATTAACAATGCTATATCACAAACAGCAATTACACAGTCGAGGAACTCGACTGTGTCTTCTTTATGTACTGTTTTTTCTTCCACGTCCGAGGACTCGACTGTGTCTTTCTTGTACGGTTGTCTTGCACAGTCGAGGGGACTCGACTTTGCCTTTTGTTTCTTAAGGTTTTCTTCTTTCTGTCAAGCTTCCGGTCAAACTTCACTTTGCTCGTAATGCCACATTACTTTATCAATGTTGACAGGACTTGGAAACAAACATCAATGACCACTCACGCATATGTGACCGACTTGTTAGGGGTCAAAGGTCACGTAAAGGTCACAGGAGCCAAAAAAGTTGATGTCACCACAATATGCTTACTCCTCCTACAGATTATGTTGCCTGGAACATGGACCGATGGAATGAAGCAGCTCGGGACCCTTCAGTTAAAAGTTATGCCAGCATGACGATCAAATGTAACATTTAAAGGGGCATTTCCGGCATGAGTTTAAATAATATTTTTCAAACAAATCATTATAACAATAAGCAAGATGGTAGATTGATGCTACCTGCACAGAGCTGCCTATAAATTCCATATAAGGTCAAGGGAGAGTCACCAGGGGTAAAAGGTCAAATTTTCAAAATTCTCCGATGGAGCTGAATTTTTACTTGAAATGATCCTTTATGACATTTAAACTGTGAAAATATTTCGAGGTTAAAGGTCAATAGGTCAAAGGTCAAATTTTCAAAACTGCTCAGATTTAAGCTTAATTTGACTGACATGATCCTGATGAGATTCTAAACATGTTGAAAATATTTCGAGGTAATTTCAAAGAGTCATTAAGAGGTCAAAGGTCATTAAGAGGGCAAAGGTCAAATTTTCAAATGGTCCAATTGAGCTGAAATTTTACTGAAATGATCCTTATGACAATTCCTAAACATGTTGAAAATATTTTCGCGGGGGTAAAGTCAATAGGTCAAAGGTCAAATTTGGAAACTGCTCCGATTAAGCTGAAATTGACTGAAATGATCCTGAGATATTTAAACAGTTGAAAATATTTTTAGGTCAAAGGTCATTAAGAGGTTCAAAGGTCAATTCGAAAGCTCGATGAGCTGACATTGACAGTATCTTAAAATGAAATATGTCTAAAATATTTTCGAGATCAAAGGTCGTTTAGGGTCAAGGTCACTACCTCGACTGTTCAGATCGTCTCCAGTTCTAGTTTCTTTCTTCTTCTTCTTTTGTCACATGCTAATATCTCAGATATGAAACATGTCATATTGACCAAAAAACTAGTGACAAGGACCCCCAAGGACACTACACACAAACTCTACATGACCAGATGGTGTCAAAGGTCACGATAGCGTCACAGGGGGTCAACAACGTTAACATGCAAAAAAAAATCTAGAATAGGCTCAAATTCTCAAAACTAATACTGGCATCTTGTAGGAATATCAACACTACAACAAGTCAATCTTGACTTCATCACTTGACCCATGCGTTAGGGGTCAAAGGTCAAAATACTTTCAAATCGTTACACTTCAAATCACTACTCCTACAGATTAGGCAACCTGATTCGTTGTGTGAGTCAGGCATATGAATAGCTTGAGCCCCTTTACAAAGTTTTTTTATGGGTCAAGAGGTTCATATGGTGTCATGCTGGGGTCACAGAGGTCAATCATGATTTACTGTGTGTAAAATTTAAAATAAGGTCAAATAGAAAAGATTTTTAGCCCATCTTTAGGACTTGATGAGCGGTCAATAAAAAAGCTCAATAATGACTTAATCACTTGACCCATGTTTAGGGTCAAAGGTCAAAATACTTCAAAGTATGTACACTTCAAATCACTACTCCTCCTACAGATTTTTAAACAACCTGATGCGTGTGAGTCATGCCTATAATTCTGTATGCACCTTTAAAAAGGTTTATGGGTTCAAGGTCAAATGGGGTATTGGGGTCACAGAGGTCAAACAAATTTACGGGGTGTTTGTAAAATTTAAAATTAGGTCAAATAGAAAATGTTTGTAGGGCGCATCATATAGAACTTGATGAGCGGTCAATAAAAGTCAATCCTCATGACTCATCACTTGACCCATGGTTTAAGGGTCAAAGGTCAAAATACTTCAATTATGTTTCACTGTCAAATCACTTGACTCTTCAAGATTACATAATTTGATCATGTGACTCATGTATGTGGTTGGTTGGGTAGTTTGCATCCCCTACAAAGTACTTAATGAAATTGTTGATCAAAGGTCCTTTGGGGTCACATGAGTCCAAGACCTGATTTCAATAAAAATGCTACTTCTAAAGTTCGGTCTGAGTACTCTCGACTGTGTTCGGATCTGTAGACAGATCTAGTTCCGGATCTAGAGCGAGTATTACAATTAATGCACCTCAACACACAATTTGTCATATAGTGTCATTATGATAAAATATATCAAAACGCTTGCAAAACAAACTTTATCGTTCCAGAAAATTCCAATAACAAAAGTTTAAATTAAGGGATTAGCAGCGATTGCTAACAGCAAACATTGAATGAAAAAAATCATCAAATTCATATTTTTGTATTTTTGTTAACTGGATGGAGATGCAAACATAACCCGCAAGTGTTGGCTTGAAATCCGTGTATTAAAGATTGAGGCGGTACTTGTTATCCGATTCGGTTAAATTTCTATACGTGCGTATCAAAAATTCGACTTGAGATAGAAAAGGCCTTCCGGTGAATATCACAAATTTTAAGCGTGATATTTTGACCATGATCAATGAGTTGACCTCAAATACAACATTATTAATCTTTGTTTTCTTGTGATGTGTAACCACAATCAGCTGTTTATTGCTACTTGAACGTCATCGTTCTGTCTCTTTGCGGGAGACGGTTACTTGACAACATTCTCAAATACTTAATGTTTGTCACTACGGCTTGGCCCAAAAAAATGTTAACACTCGGAACGACAACATTTTGATAAAACGAAAGTACGCATGGGGATTTGGTTGGTTTATCCCTTTAAAGCCAATAAAATTAAGCTTTAATAGGCCATTTATTGCATTTCCAATCCGATACGTAAAACAATCAGAGATGCTTCATCAATTATGATGAGAGGGCAAAATCAACTTGGTCCGATTTCTGCCTTAGAACAAATTGAAATCAGGATGCAGACATGCCATACACTTGGCTTTCATAGCACACTTTTTTCCATCTTACAGGGTGCACCAAGAGTATTTTCACATATCAGGTGACCTAAAAAAGATCAAACCACTTGATTTTTGCCCTGATGTAAAGCTTTCCCATCAAATATATCCCCATCTGAAAAGAGTAAGCTGAGAAATGTTTCTTTGTACCAAATTTGTTAAATTTCTAATTTTGTATACGAGCAAATGACGAAATTTCAGCCATGTTTTAGTATTGAAATCTAAGCAAATCAAATCACCCTTTTCCTCTCTTTAAAGACATTTCTGTAGCCAAATACAAGAAAAAATCATTGATGTCTAATCTATAGGAAATTTCCTAGTATGACACAATATTTAGGTGCCGGCAAATCTCTCGTTGCACCTTTAAAAAGAAAACAAATAGATTTTGCAGTGTTTTTCTATTAAGAAAGACCTCGAGATTCCTGCCGTGTTTTACCAAACGCTTATCGTTGGATTCTACCACACTGTCTCTATGTCTAAAGGAAAATGAATTCGCTTGTTTGGTTTGTGGATCTGTATGGCCTACCACTGGTGGTCTTTATTTCCACTTCTTTCCTGCTTTATTGTCCATGTAGGCCTTATTATCATAATTTCGTGTTTTTTGTTGGTTTATTATTGCTGCCTATAGAATCATAGATATTCTTGGGAATCACAATACAGAAGTGTCTGGTTGTTTGCTAATTGGTTTTGGTTTAACATCTGGGTAATTTTGAGCGATTGGAATAAGGGGCTAACTCTGCTAATAAAGTGAATTGGACTGATTACTATTTGAAAATATGAAGTAGTGCGATCTATAAAGACAATAACACAACTTCTATGACAATATGAAGTTCAAAATGGATTGCCAATATCTTCAAATAGTTCGCGTTTACCATCAATAACCCAATAGTATATATGTTACAAAATCATGTTTAACACAATCTTACAAATGTAACCACTGCAAATCGGACCAATCCGAATTTGTACTCTCCTTTTTGACGAAGCATATCTTTTGTTCTACATATCGCATTGAAATGAAATAAACGGCAAATACAAGCTTATTTAGTTGGCTTTAAGAACATACCAAACAAAGACCCATGCGTACTTTATTTATTTATAAAATGCCTGTGTTCCGAGTGTTAACATTTTTTTGGACAGCCTGTATTTGGTGGTTTGTTTCTACATCAGTTATATGGATTTGTACACACTTATCCCTGATTTATAAGTTAAAACAAATGCATTTCCACATTTTTGATTGTCTCTCAATATCGCTGCTAATCCCTTTATAATGTATATTGTTTTTTTCATAACAGATCAATAACAAAACAGTTTCTTATTTTAAAGAATTATATTGACAAAACTATACAGGCTTTTTAGATAGCCTTAGTTGTTAAAAAAAACACCTTATTTCACATATTGAACAAACAACTTATTGATCTCAATGACACACACAGAAAAACATGTCTACAGTAAAAGCACAACTGCAAGAGATATACTAATGAACTACAAAAGATGCATATCATAGACTGATGAATTAGTTCATCACCTGTCCATGTATCAAGCAAGAATGTCCAAATTCAGATCGAGCTAAAACAGCTCAGTTTCTGCCAATCAACAACCACATCAAAACAAACACATCCTCTCTCAACTCATAACAAACAAATACACAATCCCTAAACAAGTGCATCAATGATGCAGTAACCCATCAATTGGGATGGTTAGGGAATGCGTAGTTGTGGGGTCATAGGTCATGTAGGGTCATTACAGGTCAATTGACATATAGCCCATGGGTCTTGGCCAGTGGTTATCCTGAGCAAGTTTGGTGGCTATACAACTTGGAATGTTTTGATATTTTGGGGTCAAAGGTCAAGTAGGGTCATTGGAGGTCAAAAGGGCATATGGGCCATAAGAGGTCATTCTGTGCATACCATAAGAGTTCTGGACCAGTGGTTTCTTCAATAGTATTTTACAAGGCAGTCCTCGGATTTGGCTATCACCTGTGTTTTGTGATCACCTGGCTTGAATGACCCTTGTGGTTCCTTTGACCTTGAATGATCCCTGATGACCTTGTTGTGACCGTTAAGATTTTTGGCATCAACAATCAACCCCACCCTCAAAGTTGCATGTCCATACACTAATGTTTACCCCTTTTGACCTCCTTTGACCTTGAATGACCCCTGATGACCTTTGATCCACTAACCAATATAAACTCGGTCTTCATAAGGTCAAGGGGCACCCACCCACCAAGTTTCAGGAAGGTGCAATCCTCGGTCTCCGAGAAAATATACACAGACAGACACAGTGACAGACTGACAGACAGACCACCGGTATAAATGTGCAAAAGCGTTTTATAAAGGTTTGAACGTGGGGCAAAGGTCATTTAGGTCTTTAGAGGTCAATCTGTGTACTGCCTATATGAGTCTTAGTGACTTACCAGTTTTTTTTTAGCATGTTTGGTGGTCACTGTAACTTATTTGCAGAAATTGTATACTAGCGGGGAGCCCGCGCTGCGTCCGGGTCTCTGCTAGCTGAGTATACCTGTTAAATGAGTATACTGGAATGTTTTCAGAACAGAAATCAAGATAATGTATTCGACCTATTTAGTGCCCCGGGTGCTTCATATCCATACGTCAAAGCATGGGTATAAAAGCATGTCCAAGTTACCCAATAATGACCCCTACATGACTTTTGACCCCAATATGACCCCTCAAAAATGTGACCACAAAAGTGGTATGGCAAAACTCTACCTCCATACCAAAACTCATATCCATACGTCAAAGCATGGCCAAATAACCCAAAATGATCCCTTGAAAATGTGACCACAAACTCGTACGGTGAAACTCTACCACCATACCAAAACTCGTATCCATACATCAAAGCATGGCCAAGTTACCCGATAATGACCCCTGAATGACCTTTGACCCCAAAATGACCCCTTGAAAACATGACCACAAACTCGTACGGCGAAACTCTACCACCATACCAAAACTCATATCCATACGTCAAAGTGCGGCCAAGCTACCTTGACCCCAAAATGACCCCTAAAAAACGTGACCACAAAACTTGTACGTCAAAACTCTACCACCATAGCAAAACTCATATCCATACGTCAAAGCACGGCCAAGTTACTCGATAACGACCCCTGGATGACCTTTGACCCCAAAATGACCCCTTGAAAATGTGACCACAAAACTCATACGGCAAACTCTACTACCATACCAAAAATTGTATCCATACGTCAAAGCATGGCCAAATAACCCAATAATGACCCTGGATGACCTTTGACCCAAAAATGACCCCTCGAAAATGTGACCACAAAACACGTACGGCGAAACTCTACCACCATACCAAAACTCATATCCATACCTCAAAAAATGGCCATGTTTCATTGACTTAACCAATGCGTTTGATTCAGTCAGCCGTGAGGGCCTTTGGAAAATCATGTCCAAGTTTAGATGGCCAGGTAATTTCATCTCAATGGTGCGTCAGTTCCACTTCCATGACCATGACGACGGTATGATCGTGATGGCGAGTTTTCAGGATCATCTTGAGTCTTCTCCCAAATCCACAGTAACTAATGGAGTAAAGCAAGGATGTGTTCTAGCACCAGCCCTCTTCAGCATTTTGTGCAGTGTCATGCTTCAAGATGCCTTCTGCAAAGGCTATCCTGGGATTAGTATCAATTATCGTTATGATAGCAAACTGTTCAATCTGAGACGGCTTCAGGCTAAAACCAAAGTAGTCGAAGAATCAGCCCGTGACTTTTTGTTTGCTGATGACTGTACCCTATCTGCCGTCACACATGTAGTGATATGCAGCACAGCATAGACCTGTTCTTATCTGCCTGTGACAACTTTGGCTCAACTGTCAGCACAAGAAGACTGAAGTCATGTACCAACCTGCTCCTGGGAAGCCATATGTGAAACCATCTATCACTTTTAAAGATCGGAAGCTAACAGCAGTTGACAAGTTCACATACTTGAGGAGTACCTTGTTCCGTCCGTGATGTGCTCATTGATGATGGAATCAACAACAGGATTGCAAAAGCCAGTGCTGCTTTTGGCCGTCTACAGTAAAAGGTCTGGGAAAGGCAAGGAATTGGACACCAAACTAATGGTCTACCAGGCTATTGTCTAGCCATCTCTGCTTTATAGTTGCGAAACTGGACAGTGTACCAACGCCATGGTATACCAATATTGAATGACTAAGAGTGTGATAGTGAAAAAATATATCATGAGATGCATTTTTGACTTCACCTCGTGAAAATGGAACAGTCAAAATTTGACCGAATTATATACTTTTGCACCAATGTAGGCAGTCAATATTTTGGTACCTGGGTTCTTTTCATGCCATGATCACTGCAATCATGATATAATAGGAAATTAAATCATTTGCCACTGAAGATCAAGTGGCAGGACAAAGTCCCATCAGATACGGAAGTCCTCAAAGAAAATCTTCTTTGGTAAACTGAAGACAAGAAATCATTCACGTGGTGGACAGAATAAGTGTTTTAAAGATACACTCAAGTCTTCGCTCAAGATCGCCCCCATGGCCCTTCCTTATCAAAGATGGCGCTGTCCAGAATCAACTCCATAGCATCGGGCAGTAATCCTTCCATCGAATGTGAGGCTGTGTGTCACAGACTTTTTCCATACTGAAATTGTTCTTATCAGCCACATGTGCACCCACAAATCTTCGTCATCTTTGCAAATTATTTGTCCTCTCATGGTCATCTTCATCACTGATGGACGAACGAACAAATTTGTGGTTGTGTGTTGTATAGGTGAAGGGTGGGATGCTGAATGTGGGACAAATTATGATTGAGACTATTTAACTGATCGAGCATGCCTAGGGGCCCAGTTCGTCTTTTGTCCACGGGCCCCAAACATGCTAGCTATGCCACTGCCCCTGGATGACCTTTGACCCCAAAATGACCCCTCAAAATTGTGACCACAAACCCTGTACGACATACACCGGAGTTCTACCACCACACCAAAATTCATATCCGTATGTTAAAGGACGGCGAAACGCATAGCCGGACAAACAAACCCACAAGCCCACAAAGTTGATTTTTTTAGTAATATAGATTTTGACCAAATGGGGTCAAAGGTCACATAGGGCCATTAGAGGTCAAAAGGGCACATGGGTCACCATAGGTCATTCTGTGCATACCAGTAAGAGTCCTGGACCAGTGGTTCCTTTAGTTTGTCATAGCATTTTAGTTGCAAAAGTGTTTTATTATGTAGATTGACAAAATGGGGTCAAAGGCCATATAGGGTCATTAGAGGCCACTCTATGTATACTCAAAATGAAACTTGGGTCAGTGGTTCTTTTGACTACGTGTGAAAGTAATCGGCAAATGTACACTAAACAGTTAACATTCACACTCTAGTCCACTCAATCTACCGTATGACCTGGACAAAATTGCTACAGAAGGTTTTCTTGCTGTAACTTGTTGTACAAACCCTACCGAACAACATATCAAAAAGGTAGAAAAAAGGAAGCATGGCAAGACATGCTAATTTGCATAAAACCTATGTGCCATTTTTGCCTATATTTTGGTTATTATACAATATATTAAAAGGGGACGACCCGATTTAAGTAAATAAAGTTTTCATCTTGATAGAATGGTCTTCACCCCTAAACCCATCTGTAAAGTTTTGCGCTGATATTTCAACCCGTTTTCATGTGAGAGCTAAAAACATGATTTTCTTAGCCCTATATGTGTAAAATTTATATCGGTCGACCAAAATGGGGTACATTTTCGCTCATAACTTCCAAAACATATATCCTTTAGCCCTACAATTTCACAGGGTAAATGGGAAAAATAGTAGCTTTCTTCAAATACCAAAATGTTGACCACTTCCGGTAAAATCTTGGAGTATGGGGACGACGCTATTAGCGATCAGGCCACGGCCCTTTAACTCTTGAGTCTTTCTTGCTGTCCAACATAGGACCCGAGGTACTCGAGATCTAACCTTTTTGAGTTGGGTACCGTGTGTAAGGTTGATGATTCTCTTCCTCATTGACGGTCATGATTTCCATTCCGTCTCTTTGGCATTTAGATGTAGGCTGACTTTTATCTGCAGCATTCTTAAATGATGGTTTGTAGTAGATCTTGTACAGCACATATCACATTCCCTGTTAGAGCTGCGTAGTCAAGGTCTGTGAGATGCTGACTTTTTGACGTCTAGAATGCTTGCCTGCATTTTTATGCTGCTGTCCCACATATTACCTAGGCTATTACCAAATGAACCCTTTTTAAAAATGTTCCCATACTCAATGACCACATTTTCTTCTTTCCTGCTACCAATTTTATCACAAGTTTGCATAATATCAATTTTTTAAAAGATTTGAACACACCCAAATCCAAAATTGTTCGCAGCCTACGGCACATTTTTACATTTATAAGTCATGACAGCCTTTTATAATTCCTGGCAATTGAACTCCTGTTTTAACATTATTGGCCCCCTTCTTATATTTTCACATACTGGATGAACCCATTTTTATCAGCTTGTGTACAAATGATCCCGTATTTTTGGTACATTTTATCTGAAAGGACCCGGGAGATGACCCTTCTTTTTCTGGCCGGCACTATATCACTTATCACTTCGCAAAGGAGTGCCCCAGTACTAGTTGAACCCATGTATTTGAAATAAATACTCCCTGATATAATTTGTGAAAAATAAGATGCCCCCATCCCCGATTGCAGTCTGACAATCATCTAGATGAAAATTATTTTGGCCGGGAAAATTGCGGCATCTTGAATAATGACCATCTCTTTTCCACTTTTACCATATCAATTGCAATTGCTACACACTTTTCATGCATAGTCCATGCAAACATGTTTCAAATACTGTGAAGAAAAAAATATGGAAAATTTTTCTCTAAACATGCACTTTATGAGCTATATACCTTGTCGAAATATGGGCGTATCGTCTAGTAAAAGAATTGCAAATTAGCATGTCTTGCCAGGCTTCCCTTTTTACCATTTTTGATATGTTGTTGGTGAGGTCTTTTACTGCCTAGTTACAGCAAGAAAACCTTCTGTAGCAATTTTGTCCAGGGGTACCTAGTCATTTTTCATAGATTGAGTGGACTACTCCAGATACCCAGTCAATGCCTTACAATGCTCTGTAATGCATCAAGGCCAGGCGAATCGTATACTAGTCTCTTTTACAGCAAAGCATTGACGCTTGGTTGCACACATAATAAGGATATCAGAGGGGTCATGACATACTGGTAGCAGAGAAAATTGTCGGGTCTTCAGTATGGGTGTTTATAAAAAAAAATTCTCTATTAATTTTCGTATGTTTCAGGCCACTTTGAGGGAATATCCTCGAACAAAAATAGAGGATTATTATTGACAAATTTCCCAGACTCTTGCACGCTGTTTGAAAGTATCTTATTATAACAAATCGAGGAATAAAAGAAAAAATATCAACGGCGACACACTTTTGACAACAAATTTGGAGTATTTAGACACTAAATAATTACCTGTGTAAATTTGAAGAAATTCCATATGATTTTTCATAAAAATCTAGTTTTACACGTCTTTCTATGGGAAATAGGTACATAGAGGGCGCTATAACATACAACTATGACCTTTATAGGCCTATATGGCAAGATTCCCGCAAGGATTTTCTGATTTTTGCGGAGGTAATAGCTCCTGCACGTCACTACTATATCAGTTGTCAAAATTGTGTCGCATTGCTTAAAAATTGCTATAAAAATAAAAGAGACAATTGCATGGGGTCAAACAGCTGTGCTTGTTGAACGATTTTTAGGATATTCCTGTCAAAAATGTTAGGAATGTTCTGGCAGGTGTTCCAAAGATTTCCACTTGGTATGATATGCTTACCGCCACTTACTTCAACATTTTAGGATATTAATCCTTTGAGAAATAACGGCGTCTCAAGTCGCCGATCAAAATTACTGTCAATTTTTGCTTCAAAAATGTAAAAAGTTCATTTTCCTGGGGCACATCAGAATTAGCATGGAAATGCATTTAAGAGTCGAACAAGCCTATAGGCCCTGTTGGTGTTTTTAGATTGGATTCCAAATCACCTGCAACATTTGGAGGGCCTCCACTATATCCACTGAATTATGCGTTACAAACGTATACAAAATTGGTCAGGGTCCACAGGGTTAAAAGTTAAAAGGTAAAAGTCGAATGTTAGGCCAATCATTTAGTGGAGCACCGTCGACACAAAAGTAATAACCCATCAAAAGTATAAAGGCAAGCGTGTTTGTCATCTCAACTCGCAATAGAATATAGTATCGCAGTGTAAGGTTATTAAAAATATTCTGAAGTATGCCCACTGCTGTCGCAAGTGAATACCCTCTCTTGTTTATCATATTTATAGCATCGAATATTTATATCTAGAAAACCAATATATAAAGTGCCTTCAACTTTCAAGGACCACTTATAAATTCCAGAACTGGCTTTCAACAGTTTCAAGGTGTGTTAAAACGGTCAACGTGGTGGAACATCATTTAAACTTGAAGCTATATACAAGAGGAACAGCCACGTTGGGCATGGCATGCATTGTCGAATCAATGTCCTTCGTATCGAAAATAGCCAACAAGAACTTAATAATGACATACCAGATAAGGGTTCTCAGCGTACACCAAAATATTTTCTCAAAAACCTCCAAAAATATAACAATATACAAAACTTAAAATCTAAACTTTTGCCGTCCAACCAACAATTGCACACTTTTCCATTTTCACCCTCCCTATACCGTAAACACTATGCATAGTCAGTATAACAACTTCTTTTTGTATCATCTCTATATAGTCCGGCCGGCCGGGGTCGGAGTTACAAGTCGTACTTCCTCCTGGTTTGTTTACACTAAATCTACTCAAGTCAAATGAACTCGCACTTGTGTTTGACCTCAGTCCATGGTAAGCCCTTGGTAAGCCCTTGGTAGATATGCTAATACGATGACCGTTTCATTTTCGCCCGAAGAACCCCTGCCAGAACCGGTTAATAAGTACACACATAAACCAATAGCATTCAGTAAGAAAGCACGGCATCAAATGATGCCCAAAACTTGACAAACGACACAACAGTTACCCAAACTGACTCCCATCACCGAAATATAAAAAATCAAGCCCAACACGAGAACCCCCCAGTGTCCGACTCCAACTAGGTAGCTTTTCGTCAGAAATGCATAGAAAACGTCCGACTAGTAGCGCAAATAAGAGCCGACATATTAAAAAACACCCCGCTCTCGATCGCAATAACCCATCAATTCATTGATGGGTTAAAAATTACATATTTGATATTTGAATAGAAACTCAAATCTTTTTGATCATTGATACACAAAACTATAAAGAAAATAGATGGATTTGGTAAGGACTTAAGGTTTTAGTTATTAAAGGGATATTTAGAGATTTGGTGGAGAATATGGCAAGAATAATGCATAATGGACAACTTATTTTTGACAAATAATGTGAAATCACTAAACCTGGGATTTCAAATCGACAAATCAGGTTTGTCAAATTTGATTGGCAGGGTTTTTAACAAACAGGCTTTTTGATTTAAAAAAACTTGTTTTGGAGAACATGTTTTTTTTTTTACTGATAAACCATTTTTTGACGAAAAGCCAAGTTTCGAAAACTGATTCATGAAATTTGATAGACAAAGTTTTGAAATCTTGTTTTTTACCAATAAATAGATACATTCATCCCAGGAAAAAATAGGTTTGTCAAATTCGATATAGGCATTTTTTTTAACTGTTAAAGTATGGGCAATGCACGACATTAAAAAAAACCACCTAGTTTTTGAATTGATATAGACCTGTTTTTTTTTTTTCAAATTCAAAAGGCAGAGTTTTTTGAAAACCTGAATAGGTTCTAGTTTTTCAAATTGGTAAACTTGTTTTGTTTTTCAAATTAAAAGGCTGGATTTATCAAATTCGATAATAATTAGAATAAAGCTGGTTTTTCGATCGAAAAACAAGTTTTCTCAGCCAAGAAACCAAGTTTCTCAACCCTTACCACAAAAAACTGAATAATAAGCAGTCAATAGGTAGTCAATAGGCAGTCGAAGGCATTCCACTGTATTATAAGCAGTCAAAGCATTTTAAAATAAGTATTTGAAGACCTCTTCATGTAGTCATAATCAAAATAGGCATGCAGTAAATTTTTGAAAAATCGGCAGTCAAAGACAATTAGAAATAGACCTTCATGATAATAATCAAATTAGGCAGTCAATATTTGAATATTAGGCATTGAAAACCATTCAAAATAAGCAGTCATATTGAAGGCTTAAATAGGCAGTCAATGCACCTAATCTGCATACATGTCACATGACCACCAACTGCCATTTCAAATTACTGAGGATCGTGGCAGTTTCAAGTGCTGAGTAGCAATTATGGTGGATATTTTGGTTTCTTTTTCAAGCAACTTGCTTTATTTATATTGTTTGTGGATCACAATTGTGTACAGAACAGGTAATGTAAGAGTTACAGATTATACACTATACGCAGTTGGCTCATTTTTTTTATAAACTTGATAACAGTATTGCAAACCAGCTGAATTTTGCAGTTGTACTTCAGGTTATTATAGGCTAGGCCAATTACATTTAAATGTCTTAACCCTATATAAATTTAATTCAAATTAGTTTTATGAGCATTATCATTCAGCCAATACATTACATAATGATACAATATTTACAGATATTATAGGAATAAATATTGACATATTTTAAAGGAAACAAATAATTATACAGAATGTTGAAATGGCATGATTTCAAATGCAGGAGAGGCCATAATAAGTCTGGTGGACTTTGAGCATGACCCCACCTAACAATAAACAATGTTTAAGAATAACATTTAAATTACTGGACAGGACCGGACAGAACAGGACAATACAGGACAAGGACATTGACCATTGCTTTAACAAGATCAGGGGCAAAATGAACATGATGAACGTGGCGAACCAGTCAAGAAATGATGAAAGAGAACGATAAAAGGCATTGCAATTATTGAGTGGTCAACTAAAGAAATTGAAGAAAAAAAGTTTTATGGCTGATGGTTAAAGGTGCAATGAGAGATTTCAAAAAACAGGTGTCCCTAAAAAATGTGAACATTCTGATTTTTGCATTGGTGTAAAGCTTTCTATCAAAATATCCCCATCTGAAATTATTAAGCTGAGAACTGTTTCTTTGGTACAAAAATTTTGAAATTTCTAATTTCCTATAGGAGCAAATACGAAATTCAGCCTATGTTTTCTATTGAATATAAGCATACACAAATCACCTTTTGTTTTCATTTTTAAGCTTTTTCTGTAGCTAAATAAAAGGTACGGAATCTATTGCGTGTCTAATCCCTCTCTCATAATATATATATTATATATAATATATATATTATATATATATTATATATATATATATTATATATATATATATTTTACTAGATTGAACCATAGGGCGAAAATTTAATAATTCATTAGTCTATAATGAGCCTTTCTTATTATGCTAATTAATATTCATGTTTCTTGTTAGCTAATGAGATTATCTCTCATTTGCATAAATTAATTTTCATTTCTTTTGACGGAATAAAGCGCAAACAAAGGATAACGTTAAGGCGAAAAAAATTTTCGCCCTAACGTCAAACTCTATGTTTATGAAAAGAGAATTTCGCCCTAGCGTAGGATATAGATATCGCGTAAGAAATTGTAACACGACACACGGACGTTGCAGTTTACCACAAGAGTTAGGTATTTGCTAGCTTTTGGATTTAATATCCTTCATCAGGCATCAAATCGATGTTAATGGATGAAAAACCTGGACATTACGAGCATTATGGACATTACATTACCTGGACATTTTTTTCATCCATTAACATCGATTTGATGCCTGATGAAGGATATTAAATCCGAAAGCTAGCAAATACCTAACTCTTGTGGTAAACTGCAACGTCCGTGTGTCGTGTTACAATTTCTTACGCCTATATAATTATATATATATATATATATATATATATATACTGTTCCACTTAAGGTCCATCCTTCATGTATAAAGACTGCATGAAATTAGCCTAGCATGAAATCTTCTAAAAGAGGATCAAAGGATTACAAGGGGGATGGTGGGTGAGTGGGGTTAGGAGGAATGAGTAGTGGTAATTAATGCGTAATGCCGTAGTATTGACCAGTGTATTGACCGATAGTATTCAGACAACCAACCGTTAAACACAGCACACCCTTTTAGACAAACGGCAAACTTTAACATGATAAAGCGGACTGCCGCACCCCCCGCACCCCTCCCCCCCCCCCCCCCCCCCCCCCCCCCCCCCGGCTACGACCCTGGTTATAAAGCTTTAATATTCATTAGCCCTCACCTGAAATGATTAAGACAAAATCAGCATCTTTATGGGTAAACAGAAGGATTTTATAAGCAACATTAATTCAGCAGACATGGAAAAATATGCCATACATCTTTTGTGTGAATCATAATTGTGGTCAAAATGTGTGTGGGCCACTTAAAGGGATTAGCAGCGATAATGCGAGAGAACCAAAAAAATGTGGAAATGCATTGAAGCAGAATTGGAAAAATGCCATTCAGAGTTTCTCAATAAATAAATAATAATAATTAAAATCAATCCAAGAATGTATTATAAAGAAACAGCCTGGTTGTACCTTTAAGTTCTGATTTTAAATATTCATGAGTGGGCGATAGATGGAATGTGACGTAGGGGCTCACAGAATTGAGCAATGGCCGGTACCCTCTGGGCGGGCGTGGTCCTAGGCCAGCCAGACTACCAACCAGCAATTTAAGGAGTGCAGCCAGATTCTGGCTCTGGCAACGCACCCGCGTGAGACCAACCCCATATCGGAGCGTCCCGCTACAAATTGGTGTCAGAAGGTGGGATACTCAGAAATTGTTGGTATTGGTGAGCTTGATGAGTAAAGGGCGATGGAAGAAGGAGGAAAATTGAGAGAGCTGGCAAGGATTTTGGGCCCCCCCCAGGGTGGGTTGAGAGAGGAGACCAGCGGAAAAAGGAGCGAGTTCTCAAGGATAGAGGAGAGAGGAGCTAAGCCCATAAAGCAGACCGGCATTTCGGACGTAGACCAGGTAAATGAAGAAGTCAATAGAAGTACAATAGAGAGTGTTGTAGAGGATGCGATGGCTTCTGATAGTTCGACTAAGGACCGAGTCTCGTGAAGGGTCGAGTGACAATTATTGGAGACCCTGTGATAGGGAGATGATTTAAACTACCAAACAGAAAAGCTCACTCTTGGGGACCAGGGCCCTCAGTGTGGTGGAGACAGCTGGATTTACGGGGCGGAAGGAGGCAACAGTTTCACCGGAGACCACGGAGAAAGAATTAGCTCGAATAGGTTCAGGACAGTCTAAGGAGAAGAGGCTACGGGAGCTAGCGAGTTATGACCCGAGGAAGAGAGGAGTTGGGACCGGTTTTGTCCGAATGGCAGAAAGCAAAAGAGTCGAAGGATGCGAAGGGAGGAGTATCATGAGATGAAGCATCGGGACGATGACTTATGGAGGAAGCGGAGGAGTGGGAGAAAGAAAGGAAGTAGAGATGAGGCGTTTGATGGGATTAGAGAGGAAGAAATTGAGAAGGAAAAGATGATGTGGGAGATAGATACGGACGGGCCCAGGAGTTACGCTTACGAGATTTGGAGGCCCAGAGAGAGCGCGAGGGAGTGGGAGAGGGAAGCTGAGTTCAAGCAAGGCGGCAGAGTTTGAAATGGAAAGTTATGGAAGCAGATGTGAGAGAGAAAGCGAGTGAGGAAGAGAGAGCGCGGGGCTAAAAAATACAGAAGGAGCAGAGAAATGATCTGATAAGGGTCATTGAAAGGAAACAAGCGGGGAAAATGGACAAATTGCCTTGGGTGGCCGAAAGTAGGAAATGGGAGGTAGAGTTATTTTCCCCCTTAGAAGAGAGAACCTTGCACTTAGGGAGGGTGAAGCTCGATTGGAAGCGTTACGAAGTAAGGTGTGAAGGCCAAAGGGCGAAGAAGGCAACCAGCCTACAAGCCCTGCGGTGAAGGCCCAAGGGTGTCGTACAGGCGATGTAAAGGTAGTGAGTCCCGTAAAGTGGGAATGCTGGAGGACTGGCTGCCCAGATTTTCCCATGGAAGGTGCGACCGGTAGTGGCGAAGAGGATGGCGTTCATGAATAAGAGGTACAGGAGTCGAAATATGACTTGCCTTGCCAGAAGGGAGAAACAACCTGATGGAAGTCAGGAGTCTCGCATCCCCTATCTATCCAGGTGGAGCTAAGAGGGCAGGTGTTCCGGAGAAGGTTGGACTGTAGAACGTATGGGAAATAAGAAAGCGAGGAGCACACATGAGACTTGCCACCACCCACTGCGGAGAGAAAAGAGGGTCAGGAGTGCGGCAGAGTTTTGAGGCAGGAGTGGGGCGAGACCAAGAAAGAGAGGGATGCCTTGAAGTACGATGGTAAGACCTCCCTGGAAAACTTCATTTTGCTTTGAGGCCTGCAGGAAGTACAACAGCTGGACTGACAAGGAGGCCACTTTTCAATTGTCACATGTTGCCAAGGGAATGCTCTGTAGGCCCTGAGCATAATGATGTAGATCTGAGGGCGATGGACTTCCAAGAGCTTAAGAAAGCGATGTAAAGGAGTTCGGCCCAAGAGAATGTCCAGAGTACTTTGTAGAGCAATCTGCCGGGAAAGAAACCAGGGAGAGCCTGTATAGTTTGGGACAGGACATTAAGAAGTTGACGCACTGTCCTACTCAGACTGATAGGGAGGGGGGGGGGGGGGGGCGGGTGAGAGGGATAGAATCGATGGCAGTATGTAAGCAAGCTATAGCGGACCCTGATCTCCGGAAGGAGTGTTTCGGTCAAGGCATGAGGCACTGGAAGAAGCGATACTTGGGGCTGAGGCGATAGAGTGTTTGATCATTGGAGAAGAACCGATGGGAGCAGTAGGCTGTGTATGCACGCCCAAAGTTCGAATCTGGCCCGAGTACAGACCATGATGGACACGATTAGGTGCATGATTGAGGAAGTAGAGCGGCCAAAGGTCAAAGACAGCGAGCGAAGTGCTATCCCAAGAAAAACAGCCTCCACCGCAGAGGAGCCGTCGGGACCGGACGAGGGGCGCATCCCAAAGCTATTGGAAATTCCACAGCGGAGAGCGTCGACCCGCCATCAGGGAATGTTTGCTATGCTTGCAGCAAACCTGGACATTTTTCATGTGAGTGTCCGGTGGTGTCTAGTAAGGCGTCCACTCAAGTGTTTCAAATGCGGAGAACCAGGTCACCTGGCCAAGGGTTGCCGGCGCCAGAGGTTAAGGTGTTATGAGTGGTCAGAATGAAGGGAACCTAGCCAAGGATGGCCACGAAAGGAGGGAAACGAGGACAGGCCGACTCAGGGGCCCATGGGGAGGGCAGGAAGACAGGAGGGCTCGAAAAGGAATAGAGAGTGACACGCAAGTATGGAGGGAGGGATATTTAGGTACTGCAAGTAAGGATTTCTTTGTCCATCTATCGTAAAAGGTGAAATGATGTCGCTTTTACTTGACACTGGTGCCAGTAGAACATTTTGACAGTTTTATTTTGACCGAGAGAAAAATCATCTCATCCCGGAAGAACGAGGACCAAGATGGATCCCACCAAGATAGTTGTTGCAGGCAGATGGGGGCGAGGTTAAAGTTTATGGTCTCGTTAAATTAGAATTAATGTAGGAGGGATGTCAGGTATTGGATGTCGTCGTTGCTAAGGTGATGAATGGAATGCTGGGGATGGATTACTTGTTGAAGTCAGGTGCAACGGTGGAACTTCAACCAGCCTGGGCTTAATGTAAATGGGGGTGATGTGTACTGCAGGTCAGCCCAGGAGAAAAGATACAAACCTCGGGTGGTGCTTAATGAAGATGTGAAGGTGGCCCGCGGGCGGATTGGCCTGAGGGGAGTCATGTCGGATTGTCGAACCATTGGATTCAGCATCGTTAATGGAAGGTCAGTGTATGGTCGCAAGAACGGTAGTGACGGCAGTAGATGGTGCATTCCTGTAAGGATGGTTAACTTGGCTTGCACACCGAAAAGGATGTTCCAACGTGGGACGGCCGTAGCGAAGTTGACTCTGGTTACAGATGATGAACATTCAGGCAACCAATGCAGCCCAAAGAGTGCCATTTGATCAAGGGGCGGTTCCTGCCCCTTGCGAGAGTTTACTGAGCAGGTACCGCCAGAGTTAGGAGCACGAGCGTGGTTCGTATTGGGTACCAGTATCAAATGTCTTCTCGAAGGGAGATTATGATCTGGGAGAAACCACCTTGGTTAAGAACAGCATTGATACGGGGGTGCTCGCCCCATTCGGCGCCACTACAACGTACGTTGCACACAGAAACGGGCAAGGAACTCAGATAGACAAGTGATTAAGAGTTGTAGAGAATGACCATCATTCAGCCATCCGATGGTCCTTGGTCGAGCCCAATAGTTTTGGTGAGAAGAAAGATGGCTCTAAGCGCTGTGCTTAGACTACAGACAAATGAACGAGGTCACGGTGAAAGACGCCTACTTGGCCGTGGTCCATTGGCCGGTGGGTTGGCACGATGAATGCGAAGGAAAGTCGACATTCTCAACTCACGAGTGGTCTTTATGCGTGGAATGTGTTACCTTTGGGCTCTGTAATGCCCTTCTAAGTTTGAGCAGATGATGGATAGAGTTTGGCATGCCTCAGGTGGGAGACATGTTGTGTATTTGAGTGATTGATTGTGTTCGAAAGACTGAAAGGGTCTTGGAACAGCTAGCAGCTGTGCTGAGTAGATTTCAGAGTGCTGGATGAAGTCAAAAATTTTAAGTGTAATTTGTTCCAGAGGCAGGTTAGCTATTTGGGGCACGTGGTAACCGAAGACGGGATCCACACCGATCCAGCCAAGATAGAGCAGTGCATGACTGGCCGACTACAAGACCCGACACAAGTCCGTGATTTGGGGTATCGCGCATTCCTATTATAGGAGGTTTATCAAGGGGTTTCCGATATAGCGATCTTTCATCACCTGACTGAACGAAAGTGCAATTGGGACTGAGAGTGTGGAAAGAGTCTTCAATCGGTAAAGGAGCTCTCACTAGTGCACCAGTAGTGGCCTACCCACAGCCGAATGCATTCATTCTGACACGGATTGCGAGCAACTTTGCGATATGAGGGGGTTCTACAAGGTGCAGGATGGGACGAGAAAGTGATCGCTTATGGAAGTCAGAGTCTATCTCGGCAAGAGAGGAATTATTGTGAAAAAGGTGGGAGCTACTTGCTATTGTCGTTTTCCTCAAGAAGTATAGACACTATTTGGAAGGTAGAGTGTTCTAGTTCGAACAGACCACGGTTCCTTGCGATGGCTCACTAACTTCAAGAACCCGGGGGTCAGAGGCTCGATGGCTGGAGGTGATATCCAGTTTTAACCTAGAATTAGAATACAGACCAGGTGGAGGCGGCACCAGACGCCTATGGATTTCGCGGAAACCTGAAACCCCGCCTTGTAGGCAGTGTGGTCGCTGGATAAGAGAGGACTCTCGAACCTGACGAGCATGAACGTGGGAATGAAACCCCGCTGACACGCAGGGAGATATAGAGGGTCAAAGGATTGTCGGCGAGGTCGGTTGCCAGCCTGTAGGTTTTGGCTCTGTGAGGCCCACACTATTGGAAGGTTATAACGTGTTCTAGTTCGAACAGACCACGGTTCCTTGTGATGGCTCACTAACTTCAAGAACCCGGAGGGTCAGCTGGCTAGATGGCTGCAGGTGATATCCAGTTTTAACCAAAAACCTAGAATTGATCAGACCATGTAGGAGGCGGCACCAGAACGCCGATGGATTGTCGCGGAAACCTGAACACCCGCCTTGTAGGCAGTGTGGTCGCTGGGAAGAGAGGAACGCTCGAACTGACCCCGATCATGAACGTGGGAATGAAACCCCTCTTGGACAGGCAGGGAGATATAGAGGGTCAGAGGATTGTGGAGGCCACCCAAGCCGAACTTGGAAACGATCGGTTAGACAAATCACGATTTTGTGATGTGTACAGTTGAAGCCATAGAACCTAGTCAGCAATGTTTGGAATTGGGAGGGGGACGACAGTGCCACGTTTCCCTGGGTTTTTAACCCACGGCCTCTGTCGAGTTGGAAGTGAATAGGGAAGAAAGCATTGGTGCCACGCAACCTAGAGTTTCGGAATCGCACCTGCCTCTTGGTCTCCAGATAAGTGATGACTACTGCCCAGGTCAAAATTCCAGTTGGATCTCAGGTAAACTGTATCAACTGGAACCAAGTGTGAATCCAGTTGATCGCCCAGTTTAAATATCAGTTTGAATCCAGTTAAAACAAGTTGATTCCGTGACGGAAAATGGCGACATTTTCAAACTAGGTTTTGTAATGTCTAGTTGAACTCAGTTAAGAGACCGTTACAACATTAAAAACCGTTTGAAACAATTAGTTCCGTCACGAAAAGGGAACAACGTTCACTGTGCTCAACTGGAAATTTGCCGTGGGTGGGAGAGGGGCAACGTAGAGCAGGTGATGATAAATGCTCGGAAGCCAAGGTGGAACCCTGGTATTTGATATGAGGATAAGAGCAGTTTAGCAGATGAGACAATCGCACTGTCCTACAGAATAAAAGAAGCGGGCGATGCCAAGCCCCCGTGGAGAGAAGTTTCTCGGCGCGGCCGGCTGCTGTGAAGACCTACTGGGGCCAGTGGGACACGCTGGCAGTGAAAGACGGTGTCTTGGTTAACAGGCGGTTCTCGCCCACAAGTCTCGCCTACTTTCTCGTATAGCTGTAAAACAAATAGCAGCATCCGAGTGCACTGTGCAGTCCAGGGTTTCCCAAAAATTTGTACACGCAGATCAACTCCAATTTCTCAACTTGTTTTATTCCCCACTCTTTCATTTGACACCCACCCAGGGGTCACACCATTTTCCATTGTGGAGATATTATCTTGAGAAGTCCCCAACATGCGCATAACAAATTAGATTTTAGGAGTACACCCCCAGGTTTGGCATTTTTATAGTATTCTATACCTCTCACTCTTTCATTGACACCACCCTAGGGGTCACAAACATTTCCATTGTGGAGATATTAATCTTGAGAAGTCCCCAAAATGATCATAACCAAGAGATTTTTAGGAGTAGCCCCCCCGGTTTTGCATATGTATTCTCTATTTCCTGCTTTTCATTGACACCACCCCAGGGGTCACACATTTCCATTGTTGAGATATAAATCCAAAAGTCCAGCAAAAATCCCTTAAAATTCACTAAATTTATTACAAAATATGAAAATTTACTCCATTTGGCAATCACTAATTTGAAAACTATCATGTGATCCCACATTTTAAATAATTTGGGTCCCATATGGGTCCTGTAACGCTGTACAAATGCCTAATTTTACATCTTTTCAACATTTTCCAAGAAATGTACACAGCTGCACCCAAAAGCCTGACCCTGTGCAGGCGGTGGGGGCCCAGCCTCATCATATAGCAAACTCAACCAAATGTCCAAAATAATTACAGGCCCATACGGAGTGCAAAACCACAAACCAATCTTGGGTGCTTTGATGTGGGTCGGTCATGGTTGTTCCCATACCAATAAACCTCCTCCTCGTTCGTTATATATAACAAAAACTAATCAACTAACCCTTCCAGTGGATTGTCTTCATCTCCAACGGTTTTTGGAAAAAGAAATATTCCTTGACAACATATAAAAATTTACAAATGTTTTCGTCAAGATTTCACTTTTTCGTGTTAAAAACCCAATGGCAACTTCTGAAATTGGGATTTCTTGGCCCGCCCTCACCCTGCCATGTGCAACAACCAGACACTAGAAAAAACATTTCACTTAAACACATTGGCCAACTTGATATCTAGCTTAGCTGTTATCTATTTATGTAATAATAACCTTTGCTGTGGTCGCCCCCCCCCTGGTTTTTGCTTGATAAGTCCCCCCCCCCCCCCCCCCCTTGTTTTGGTACACCACCCAATCACAACACACATCGCCATCGCTAGCCAAATAACCACATGCTGGCCTAATTTTATATGTAGTTAAAGGAACTCTTGCCATTAAATTCTTTTGCAAAGTGTAGTATTTTCACACAAACCTGAGCCATTTGGCTGAAATGGACCAGCAATTTGGGCATTAGTTTTGCAATTTTAATTACCAAAGAATGCCCCTTTCAGTGGCCCACATGCATTTTGGCCAGCAATTATGAATTCACACAAAAGATCATGGCAAGTTTCATTCATGTTGTGAAGGAATTTTGCCCATCCGATGTACCGTTTCAGAGATACAGTAATTACGCATATTTAATTCGCTCATTTCCATACCTAAGCCGCACATATTGCGCACTTTCAAATTGCACAGAAAGATGCACATCATGATATGCTTTCATGCAGCGAAGGAATTAGAGGCAATTACGCTGATTTTGGCATATTAATTAGCTCCTTTTCATATTTAATAATTTGCCCCGAAATCTAATCAGTTTGAGAATCTCTAGCCCCGCACCCTTCCTTTCCACCAATCCAACCAAGTACTCATTATACACCATACGGAAACTCCGAAAACTTGTACACAAGCCTTGCGGGAAAATTTTCGTAAATTTGCAAATTCGATACTTATTTAACATATTTTAACGCCCAAAATCTAATCAGTTTTAGAACACTCACACCACCCCTTCTTTCCCTCTCCACCAAGTACAACATCATCAAAACATCACCGTAGCCCCCTTAACTGACTCCAGAAAAATCGTCACAAGGCAGTTTACACACGGCGACGGACAGACAGACGACAGAGGACAGAGACAGAGAGAAAAGGTGAATTTACTAAGCTCTGCCGAAAAAAGGTTCAGGCGAGACAAAAAAGTGGGAGAGCACAACGGGTGTTAACTTCTTACCGAGACATTACATGTGCAATGGTGCTGGAGGAACTTCATTCCGCTAAGACACCGGGACATATGGGAATGAATAAGACAGTTCCCATAAAGTCTGTGAAAGGTTCTACTGGGCTGGCATGAATGCTGACATACGAGCTTTCCTTCGCAAATGTGTCCCCTGTGCCCGGAAGAAAGGTCCGCAGTGTAAGCACAAGGCGCCACTGCAGCAGTATCGAATTGGTGCGCCCCTAGAGCGTGTAGCCATAGACGTGCTTGGTCCTTTAACAGAAACCACCCAGGGTAATGCGTATATCCTTGTGGTGGGGGATTACTGGACCAAGTAGTAGATGAATTGTTTGTCGGTTCGGGGGTTCCTATGGAGCTCCACTCTGATCAGGGCAGGAACTTCAAGTCCACGGTTTTTCAAGAGATGTGTAGGCTGCTAGGGATCTCCAAGACACGGACGACCCCGTATAATCCGAAATCGGATGGGATGGTAGAACGGTACAACAGGACGATCGTGAATGCGGTTTCGCTAATGATTCAGCCCCACCAACATCAGCAAGATTGGGCCGAGCATCTTCCTTATGTCGGGTTTGCATATCGGGCAAGCGTGCAAGCCTCTACGGGAGCCCAAATATGATGATGTTGGGGCGTGAAGTGAACTTACCAGTGCACTTGGTTCTTGGTAGAATAATCCCTAAACAGCACTTAGTTGTAGGATCTATCCCCGAGGAGAAGTAATGCGCCACGGACTATGCGGAGGAACTGAGGGAGAAGATCCGAGGGATACATGAACGTGCCCAGCATGCATTGGGGTTGAATATTAGAAGACAGAAGCGGAACTATGATAGATTAGCGTATGGCCCGACGTACAAGTTAGGGCAGTTTGTTTGGTTATACGGAAAACCAAGGCGTGCAAAGCTCTCGCAGAAGCTGACACTGCCTTGGGAGGGGCCATATCTTGTGGTGACTGTATTCTCGGATGTCACCTACAGGATACAGAAGACGCCTCGCAGCAGGCCAAGAGTAGTGCATGCGGATCGCCTCAAGTTGTATGAAGGCCCCGAGTTAGTATATTGGTAGTATCGAGGTCCAGGAGTGGTAGAAGAGGAAGGTCCGACTGGCGTAGCCGCGGAAACGAAGGTGGATGAAGAAGTACCGGAGCTTCCTACACCAGAGCTGGATAGATCTACGGTACATGTAGAGGAAGATAGAAAGGCTGCAGCTGAGGGTAGAGGGAGTTCAAAGCAGGGCAGGACCACCGAGTCAGACCAAGAGTCTAAGAGAGTGAATATTAATGGGAAGGCAAACCCTGGGAACGTCAGACTACCAACCAGCAGTTTAAAAAGACACTGGCATCATGTGAAAAATCGTGCGCCCTCAATATTTTCAAATCGATATTTTTGCATGGTTGTAAGGCTTTTATATACAAAAGCCCTCGCCCGAAATGATTAAGACCAGATCAACTTCCTTAAGGGTAAACAGAATGATTTTATAATTTAGCGTCGCCGGCGACGTTAAATTCAGCAGACGACGAAAATGGCGTTTAACACAAGAACACGCACGTTCCCATGCTATGCACACTGTTTGATCGGTCTACAACCTTTGCGGTTTTAATATCAGTAGTACGAGTCAAAAATATTCATGTAATATACACATTTGTTGATTAAAGGGCAGGACCACCGAGTCAGACCAAGAGTCTAAGAGAGTGAATATTAATGGGAAGGCAAACCCTGGGAACCCCAGGAATGGAGCATCAGGTGCTGGACAAAGCGATAATGCTCTTTCGGGACGGGTATCCGATGAGGAGGATACTGGCGTACCATACCGCCGGAGTCTTAGGAAGAATCGCAGACTCCCTGCAAGATTCCGCTAGAGGCGATGGAGGCCGTCATGCCATAGCCTGACATCTCAGAGAAACAGAAGGAAAATGAGAAGCATAAAAGGGAGGAAGTGGCGAGGAAAGGAGAGAAGAAAGGAGCTGCGGAGGTCAGAGCAGGACGTGAGAGAGAGGATAAGGTGCGGGTTACAGAGAAGAGCGTGGAGAAGGGACTGGCATGAGGTGAGAAGGTTGTGAAGAGAGTGGGAGGTGAGATGGGAAATGGTGAGCAAGGAGAGCAACGTCGGAAGAAAGCGGAGAGTGAGGAGGTAGCGAAGGAGCGGGCGAGTACGAGTGGAGAAAGTGGACAGGGATGTGAGAGTATGTTCGGCATAGAGATGGGGAATGAGAGTGAGAGTGAGACAAGTGAGGTGAGATAATAGAGATCGAGGATCCGGGTGTGCTGTTTACGTTAACAGGAGGATACACGGCGGAGGAACACCAAACTAGGAAAGAGGATGGAGAGGGGACCAGTTAAGGAAAAAGAAGAGGACCAAAGAAGAGTAGATTTAAGTTATTTTAGAAAAAGTGGGCGGTCGACCGCGTTCCAATTCCGCTTTATGAAAACGCGATTTTGTGCCGGGGCAGCACATTCTGGGAGGGGGGGCTGTGAAGCAGAATTGGAAAACTGTCATTCAGAGTTTCTCAATAATTAAATCAATCCAAGAATGTATTATATAGAAACAGCCTGGTTGTACCTTTAAGTTCTGATTTTAAATATTCATGAGTGGGCGATAGATGGAATGTGACGTAGGGGCTCACAGAATTGAGCAATGGCCGGTACCTTCTGGGCGGGCGTGCTCCTAGGCCAGCCATGGGACTGTCATTATTCCATCCATGGCCAATAGGTACGGCAGCATCTCTAAAGACCTGTGTGAAGAAAATTGAAGTTTGGGAAGAATTTCAGCTTTGGACCGCCGAAGAAGCAGTTGGCCTATACAGGTCTACAGGTACATGTCGCAGTTGTCTATGATGTGGCTTATGGTGTTGAGTACAGTTACAGTAATAAAGTGGAGAAATTTAATATGCCTCACCCGTAAATCATTTGATGACTCACTAGTCGTCAGACTACCAACCAGCAGTTTAAAAAGACACTGGCACATTTGAAAAATAGTGCGCCCTCAAGATTTTTCAAAATCGATATTTTTGCATGGTTGTAAGGCTTTTATATACAAAAGCCCTCGCCCGAAATGATTAAGACCAGATCAACTTCCTTAAGGGTAAACAGAATGATTTTATAATTTAGCGTCGCCGGCGACGTTAAATTCAGCAGACGACGAAAATGGCGTTTAACACAAGAACACGCACGTTCCCATGCTATGCACACTGTTTGATCGGTCTACAACCTTTGCGGTTTTAATATCAGTTAGTACGAGTCAAAAATATTCATGTAATATACACATTTGTTGATTAAAGTTATGGAAAACTTAAAAGTTGGCCTACACATTACCGGGTGTCTTTATCTCATATCAATTGTCCCTATCTGTTTTGGGGTATGTTATTTTTATGTGTAAAATATATCTCTGTTCTTCCAATGGCCTAGACTATCATTTGAGAGCAAATTGAAGAAATTTCATATTTTGTGAAAATGTGCCAGTGCCGCTTTAAGGAGTGCAGCCAGATTCTGGCTCTGGCAATGCACCCGCGTGAGACCAACCCCATATCGGAGCGTCCCACTACAGCATGATTTTAACTTACAAAATCAGGGATAAGTTTGTACAATTCCATATATCTGCTTTAATGTAGAAAAAAACACCAAATAGTGAAAAAATTAAGTATTTGAGGAAACAAACACCTGTAATTTCTACATACACTCCAATGCCAATAATTATATCACTCATATTGTGTAGATTTTGTGAACTGTTAAAAGACTATTGATTATCCCAGAGAGTAAAGATATTTAAAATTTGGAAGAGCTTAAAAAATAAATGATAAGTCTGTTGAATTCTCATAAGTCATTTTTTGCAACTAAAAAAAAGAGAAAAACAGTAGTGTTCGAAGATATGTATCTCCAATCAAATATGTATTGTAGTAAGTGTCTGCACAGACAGTAAGGACTAAAATATCTGATTTTGTCCTTATTAGATTGCTTTCAGTCTTATCACTTGCAGGGTATGTTAGGATTCCTGCGCTCATTACAGACATGCAAAAAAATCTGAATTTGATTTTTTTTTTCACTGATGGTGTCTGAAGTGCTGATATAGCAACCATCTAGATTGTGACGATTCCCTGGTTGTATGTAGTGTAATAATCAGGCAACAGGACTTTAAATCCTCTGGCAAAGCACTAAACAAATTTTGATATTATTATTAGTTGTAGTAGTAGCAAATCCAAAGTTTTAAATCCGGTTTTGTCCCCGTGAATGAGGGTGGCCGGATTCACCTCACACTCGCAGCAACCGCCCTTACTCACTCCTTCCACTTCACCCGATTCAATGCATCCTCCATCCTCAACCCAACCCTTCTACTCTCCTCCTCCACTTCTTCCAAGTCTTCTTTGGATGTCCTCTCCTCAAATCTCCCACCTCAAACCCAAAAAACCCTCTTAAAACATGCCCGTCATCCTTCCTCAGCACATGCCCAAACCAACATACACTATATTCGCTTTTGCCGAACAGTCCATCGCCTCTTCCAAACCCAACATCTGCATCAAATCTTCAGTCTTCATCCTATCCATCGCTCTCGTCATTGCTCTCACTGTCCTCCTCAGAATCCCCATCTCATTTTCGCTCAGACACCATATGTCTCCCATAAGCATCACTGATCTCACACAGCTCTTATACACCATACCTTTCATCTTCAAAGGATTCTCTTTTCCCTTGCAACAACTCCCCACATCCCCTAAACTTCACCCACCCATCATTATAAATAAAAAATTATGAAAAAAATCAGATTTGTGTGGGTATCATAACATACCCTACAAGCAATAAGACTGAAAGCAACCTATTCATATATTTTAGTAATTACTGTCAGTATGGACACTTACGTAATTGAATGGCAATGCATATCTTCGAAAACTGCCATTTTCTTCCTTTTTGTTATTTGGAAAAATAACTTTAGAGAATTCTTCAGACCTATCCTTTTACACTTTTTAAACTATACCGGTCCTTTAAATTTCAAATATCTTTACTCTAATTGGGTAGATCACTGATAGTGCCTTTAATGTATTACAATGATTTAAGAATCTATGAATCATACCCCACTCCCAACATGGTCGATTTTCTTAAAGCCATGCATTTTCAACCGATTTTCAAATGGAATGTCTGATCTTGCTCTTCATTGGGAGTGTAGCCTAAAAGTATTACTGCCAATTTCTATGAATGTGTGAAAGCAGATTAAAACAGGGGTTCTCAATAGGCGGCCCGTGGGCCAAATCCGGCCTGCCAACCATTGGAATTTAGCCCTCAACTTGCTCTAAAATATAAAAGGAAAACATAAGAAATTCAGGTGTAATTGGCCCTCAAGTAGGAAACTTTCAAATATGGTCAGCATTCTCTGGCCCTTAAGCTAATAAAAGTGAGAACCCCTGCATTAAAGGTAGCTACAGTTACCACAGATAAATCGTGGCCAGCGTTGAACACTTGGTACGCACATAGCAACATGGTAATGTATGAGCTTATTTACGCAGCTCTGTAAATTAGATGCAAGCATGTACGCTGTGTCTAATGCTGAACACTTTATGCGGCATGTATCTAATACACTGACCATGATTCTTCTGCAGAGACTCTAGGTGACCCCAATCATGGTCTTATTTTTAATGTCCCTTTTTCTCCCTTCATATGCAAGCATATCACCAAAAATAGCGATTTGCAAAGATGTTAGGTTAGTAGCAAGCCATAATGTTGTGTACCATGGCCCCATAGGACAGCTGTGTGCATATGGGTGTGTGGGTTGTGTGATGTGTGGGGAGTGTATATTAGGGTGTGGTGTGTGTACTAACTTATCCCCAATTTCGGTCCAGGGTTTGAATAACCACACCAATAATTGTGGGACCACTATATGAATTGTGGGACCGACAGCCGGTATCCCACAACTTATTTATCTTGAAATGAATTTTCACCATGATTTTTAGTTTTTGTTTTATTGCATGAATAGCATGGTCCCAATGGTTAGGGTGTTTTCATAATGTGTATTTAGGTAGGTTAAAACACAACACACCTTGTCCCACAATCTGTTGTTTTTTTTATTAAGCGCCCTCTGTTGATGGACCCATAATCATGTTGGGTCCAAATTCGAAACACAAGCACTGGGAGTCTTGTCTAGATCAAAGGGCGAGATCCGTATTTCTGAGCACTTACATAAAGCATGTACAAAATAAAGTTAATTAACATGCAGACCAAGAGCTGTATGCCTTTAACATAGCAGTAACTAGTAGCCGATTTGCATAGATCTCTTTCCAATGATATAAATACTATGATCTTATATGTAAACAAATATTTTGACCTTTTTTACCTTGTTTACCCATGATACTTAGCCAGCCATGTGGCACTATTGTTTTCTTTCTCCAATAGATTTGTTTTTTTTTTTTTTAATTTGGATTGTTCATACCCTAGAAATTATGGTGGAAAGACAAATTTCACCACACAAATCCTAATGGTGGATATTTCGCAGCCAGGAAAGAGTATGTTGAAGGATAAAACTGTGTTTAAAGATGCACAATCAGAATATTAGCATAAACCTTACGTTGCGTGGCAGGAAAACCCTGGAGAGATGTGATAAGTATTTTGTGACTATGATAGTATAGCCTACGGTGTGAATGGATAACAATGTGAAATGTTCTAGCTGTTTGAAAAACCAACACCGTCCTACAGGGACCGGACCAATAATAATGTCGGTATCCAAAGTGTGTCCTTATGAGTCAAATGAAAGGAACTTATGAGGCAAATTCTTGAAGTAAAATTCCAAGAAGCCCTAAGAACACTAAACAAAACAAAGAGATGCTAATAGGCCTCTTTGATCAAATAGCACTGGCATAGAATGCTGGTACCCACACATAATTGGTCCCACAAATACTGAGACAGAACGTACCTGTGGGCGGTCCCACAAAATTTGCTAAAGTTAGTAGCTGTGTATGTGTGTGGGGTGTGTGATGGGGGTGGGCTTACCAAAACCTTAACTTGCGGGAAAAGGTGATCATACACACACCAATTATTGTGGTACCGTGACTTTTATTGTGTACCGGCACCCGGTACCACAATAAAGTTGCATCTTTAACTTCAATGCTCCGGTATATTCATCTTAGCTGTTTACAAACAAAAATATCCCGGGTCCCACAATTAAGGTGTTTCCGGTCTCTTTGTGTTTGACTATCCAAAACACAACAACACATTTTGTCAGCCCTGCCAAAGCAGCTCTTTTTCATTACAGAGCCCTCTCAACAAATGCTCCTACCAATTTGGTTTGCCTCTATCTAGTTGAGTCATTGCAATTTTACAAGCCATCTTTCACATTACATATGATTTCATTTGAGTGGGATCATTTAACCCTTTTCTACCGGGGTGGGAGGGGGTACTAAGAATTACGTCAGAGTAACGTTCATAAAGGTGCATGTCAGCAAAAACTGTCAATTTCCATTAGCAACGTGTTTTAGAATAGTGGAAATTTGTTTTTCATCAAAGAAGGAAAAAAAGTTACGAATGTCCGAATTCACGCGGTCTTGTCCGGCAAATGTAAAGGCTGGTAATAATACAACCAAAAATAAGAAGATTAATTAAACAGAAGTCAGAACATGTGCTCGGCATCTATTAAATAATCTCTGTGTGATCAGCACTCTATTTCATCAATACACCTACTTACAACGCACCTAATAACCAGATCCATACACACACCAATTTATAGGCGGACCCGGTACCTAAATCAATGTGTGCGTGCGCGAATATGTGGGTTCTTTGGTCTAACAAGTGAACAGGCTGAGTAAAAAACAGGGATAAGCATAGAAACAAAACAGTGCTATCTAAAAACGTACATAACACCATGCATTTTTTTTTTCAATGCGGTGACACCACAATCAAGGGACCACAATTGTGATGTAAAACTGCGGTTTCCTACCGGTACCTCAAATTACTGTGTATGTAGTTATGTGTGTGTATGTGTGTTGTGAGTGTGAGAGAAAGTGAGAGGAGAGAGAGAGAGGACGAGAGTGTGGGGTGGGGTGGGGTGTGTGGGGGGTGTGGGTTGTGGGGTGTTGTGTGTGTGTGTGTGAGCCACAGGGTGGTTAAACCACCTTTGGGGACATTTTTGTTCATAATTATTTTCAAAAGGAAAAAATCCTGGGAGATAAATATAAACTTTTTTCCGAATAAAAAATTCATTTGTGAGGGTGAGGGGGGTGATGTGGTCAGCCTAAGGAAAATAGTAGGCTACAGTCTCCACATACACGGGACTATAGATTTTACCACAACATGTAGAGCAGTCAATATTTTCTAAAAACCTCATTACTCTAACCGTTTCATATTAAGGCAGATGAACTCTTTCGTGCTGGATAATTGTGTAGAGAAGATAACACATAAGTCAGTGACAAATACAAAAAAAAAACCAATAACAACAAAGGGACTAGAGCTTGTTGGACTTCATTGTCAATGAATTTGTAGGGGATGATATGGAATCCTGGATTGAACATGTCCATGAAAAATAATTTTGAAATGTTTTTAACAAAAAAAACCCCGCAAAATTGCCAAAAATTGAGTGTCGAGTGCAACGACACCCGATGTAAGATGTTGTTAACATTTCAGCTTACCTTGTTATACGATCTCAGTATACATATGCACGGCACTGTAGATTGCAGCTGGCTGCGCCTGCTAGGCTAGAAAAGTATGACTCAAGGTATGCTTAAAATTACACATAGCTCTCTGGCACAGCATGCTTAGTCATTTAGCACATTCCAAAAATCAATGTTGGATGATGTTCCAACTTCATTCAAAACCAAAAACTCTCCACTACATTTATATGTTTAAACTTATTTTATTTTACAAAGCAAATCAAGCATAGTCACTTTTGTAACTGTAATTTTTTTGGCACAACAACGTCACAACATGCAAATTACTTTTATGGCTTTAAACAATTAGTGATACCTTGCAGCCTGGCATATAAAAATTTTGTTTCATCAGTAGAAGCAAGTGTAGGTTTGAGTGTGATGGCGTAAGCATGCACATTGCAGTTTTACACTATGGAAAAATTATTTTAAAGTATTAAAATACTCTGAAACTTACCAATGAAATCCAGAACTGCAGCAGATATTATTTATACGCACGAAAATGAAAATAGACCAGTCCCTATAGAGTGTTGGAAAAGAAACCGAAGTTTTCCACCCTCTAAGGAATACTTGGCTATTCACTGCACACATGTTCCTAACTTTAGTGTTATGCACCACAAGGAACCTACCCAGGCTTTGTATGGTAGTACCATCTGTAACTACTATGTCATATATCTAGGCCACATTCACCATGGTGACCATCACAGGAAGTTGTTACTTCCACAAGACTGAATAACATTTACAAAGTTATCTGGGTTGTATAAACAAATTTAAGGACCTCTGTGCTAACCCATAAAAAGGTTTTGTGAAAAGGGACGGTGATTGCCAGCTGCCAGGCCCCGTCCCCATGGGGGGGGGGTGGAAACACCCCACGAATCCTCAAAAAGAGAAGAAAGAAAAAGGAAGAGAGAGAGAAGGAAAAGAGAGAAAGAGAAAAGAAAGAGGGAAAAAGGGAAAGAGAAAAAGAGAGGAAAGGGGACGTAAGAATGAAACAAAAGGAGAACGTCATCAGAACGCATAAGATTGGAACTCCAGACTTACATAAAACCAAATTCACAATATTTGGCTTCCAACTCAAGCCAATAGTTGTTCAAAAGCTAACCAACGGTAATCATGACTTGTTAAGTGCCAACAGCTTGTATCAAAATGTGTAAAAAAATTGAGAAAACCAAGGGGTATTTTCGTCGCGCGGTATGTATGAGGTGGTCAAGAAAAAAATTGGTAGGGATCGAATTCCTAGCCCCCAGCACCATAAAAGTATAGGTCTACTGGCTGTCATTTGAATTAATAAACTATACTTAACCCTCAAAAAATACCTTCTTAAGGGTGGTTAGTTCCGATTTAGGTGTATTGTGTTCTCTACTTGATATGAGAGCCTGGCACTTGCACATACAAACCCCAGCAAGTACCGTGGGAAACAAACTTGCGGTTTGATAATGGTAGACGCATTAATGCAGGTTGCAAAAAGCCACTATTCAATACTGTGCTAATAAAGTGGTTTAACCACTAAAACGGCGGTTTTTTTCGGTTTTTTGTTTATATCTTGGGAATGAAATGGATTCGAGGGCTTAAATTTCAGGACGACAATGAGAAAAATACGGCCTTTCATCTTGATATCAAAATCGGATACTACTTCGGGTAAATCAGGGGTCCCAAAGCGATCGGAACACGCCCATTTCAAGTTAAAATCCCAAGAGATTACGGGGGCTCCTCCCCCTGGACTCCGGCAGAGGCTCTGATCATGACACACCTCCGTTAAAGACATTGGCACTAGTTATAATGTGTATAGTTCCCCTTCGGCGGTACAAGCTTATACTGCCGTATCAGTGAGCAAAGTTAGAAACCAGTCTTTTCTTCGAATTGGTTACCATTTACCCCTCAAAAAGTGGTAATCTTGAAGGTTTTGACCCCCAGAAGGGCTCTGCTCCTGCACCACACCCATTAAAGACATTGGCGCTCGCTATATGCAATTCTCTTTGGCAGTACAAGCTTATACATGTATACTGCCCGTCTCAGTGAGCAAAGTTAGAAACCAGTCTTTACTTGGGTCTTTACTTTGAATTGGTTACTATTTACCCCTCAAACAGTGGTCATTTTGAAGGTTCTGAATAGCTTAAATCCAAGAGCTTCCGGGGGCTCCGCCCCCTGGACCCCGGCAGGGGCTCTGCCCCTGCACCCCGCCAGGGGCCCTACAGCGGGCCCCTGTACCCCACCCGTTCAGGGCTTTCCGGTTTGCGCCCGGTTTGTGTCAAGGCACTTGCAGTGTGCAGTTCAAACGATCAAGAAAAAATGGTCTGTAAGAGCATCTACTTAGGACAATTTTCTATGGCCCTTAAGTGGGCCCGAACCATGCGCCATTAGTTGTATTGTTTTATTTGCTCACTACGCTTCCAAGGACTCTTACTGCAGCAATAACATTTCTTCACTTTACACCTCCCCTGACAAAATGTCTAGCGACGGCCCTGCCAGCTGCAGAAGCAACTGTTAAAGTGTTATTGCACAGTCACCTGGGGGCCACTACTCATTGACAAAGGGGTATCATCTGTGTCCAAGTATTCACAAAAAGCACCCTAAGTACGTATTTTTGAAGCTTGAATTTTCACCCCAAACATTTATCAGTAGCACAATTAGCTACCCTAAGCAAGTACTTGCTAGAATTTACACCCCTAAACAAGTATCATAGTGCAATTAGCTATCCTAAACAAGTATTGTCTTTCTCCATACCCTAAGCAAATTGATGCAATTATTACCCCTTTATAAGTAAAAACGCAGCACCATATTCTTTCAACCATATACATAGTACAAAGATTAGGCTTATACCTTCAGTGTATTTTCACACCACAGCCTATACAGATGTGTCTGAGCTTGGTGTAAATCTCAAAAAATATCTGGGGAAAGTTAGTTTTTCAGCCAGGAACATCCGAGGAAAGGTATTCAACCAGGGAAATACATTTGAGCCAGGGTGTATCCAACCCTTCTCAGGATGGGGGCATGACTTGTGGAGAAAAGTCACTATCATAAGCCGTGGGGTGGATGCGGGTGTCCCTTGCAATGTTCACTTTCCAAAAGCATGTTTTCATGCAAATTGATAGAAACAATTTCAAATTTGTAAGTGGTTCATTATAGCTAACTATGATTAGGCTTATCTCTCATACAGTGATGATAATGAAAAAAACAAAGCAGCAGCATGGAAAACCATGAGAATCTCAGCAATTCAACATAAACACTAGTGGCAATTCACATGATGAGCAGTAAGCAAACATCTAAAACCATGCCAAAATGACCTCTTGGTTGTATCACACTTGCCAAAATTATTCAACAATTGTAGTAGTATGGCTAATTAAATCATTTTGCCACTTAGGTAAAGTCCACCAGAACAGAGGAGGTAGTAAATCAAGGCACTAGCAAAGTATACCATATATTAGCAAAATTCATTCTTATAATCATGATACTAGATTTTAAGGCTGACTAGAACAAAAGATAGTCACCTAAAAAGTTAGAGATGAATTGGGTTTTCATTTTCATGCCGTGAACATTTATGTACAGTATACATATACCCCAAGTGCAATAGGATATAACAACATTAGAATTAGTGGTTGTGATTTTCTATAGGAGGACTGCGATTGAGCTTAGCTATTTCACACAGTGATTAGTATATGGACAAGCTTATTTATATGCAAAAACCAATGTTTGAAAATTGAGGGTGGGTGACCTCCTCAGGAAATCTCTGAGTCAGCCTTTAATGAGGTTAAGCCTGACAATTGTTAATGTTTGCAAATTCACATGTTACACGGAATATAACAAACCCAATTGGCATTTAATATCTAGCTCTAGCTACTAATTCCCCACCAGATACAGAACGAGGAAGTATAGTAGTCAATTCCACACCCGAAAAACAGTGGGAAGAGTGGCATAATTTCATGACAACATTTCTCAGGTAATAATCGTGACATTGAATTTACTTGAAGGGAATGCAAAAATACAATGATCAATTATTTAAATATGTTGGGCAGAGACGACAACAAGGATAATTGGCCAGAACAGTTAAGAACTGGAGAAGTATGCCCGATAACAACTATTGTCCCCGCGAACAAGTCGGAAGGGGGACTATGAAATGAGCAGCGGTCCGGACGTCCGTTCGCCTTCCGTGTGTCCGTGCATAAAAATTGTTACCACTGTTTGTATACGATTTATCTGGAGTTCGTAAGGGCGACAAGGATGTACTGGTGGAAGAACGAAGCTGGGTTGATGAGTTCTCGACCCGATTACATTTTGGGCCCGTACTAAAATGCTAATTAAGTATCTAATTTGCAGTATTTACAAAAATTTCCGGCAAGGCCTGTGTACAAGTGTTCTGGACTTCTTATAAGGCGTTAATGGTGTAACTTTGGTAGGAGGAAACGGGCTGAAGAGTTTTGACCTGACTTAAATTTTGGGCGATTCGTGCATGGTGATGCAAATGAACTATTAATATGGCAAAATCAGCATAATTGCTGTATTTTTGAAACGTACATCGATACTCAATCCTGCGCGCCATGAAGCCTATCATGGTTGCCATCTTGTTTGCATTTGAAAGATGGTGATATATGCGGCTTAGATATGCCAATGACCTAATTAATATGCGTAATTGCTGTCTCTCTGACAATGGTACGTCAGATGCAAAATTCCGTCGATACATGATACTACTATGCTAGGGAGTGGTGGGTGTTGCGGGGTTTTTGGGAGGGGTGGGGTTTGCAGAGTGTTGGGGCGTTGGCGGAGTGTTTGGGATGGGTGTGGTTGCTGCGGAGTGTTTGGGAGGGGGTTGGGTATTGCGGGGTGTTAAGGAGGGGGTGCGGTGTTGTTTGCATGGTGTTGGGGAGGGGGTGTGCATGGTGTTGGGGGGAGAGGGTTGTTGCGGAGGGGGTGTTGGGGAGGGGTTTGGGAGGGGGTGTTGGTGATGGGTATTGCGGGGTGATGGGGGAATTGCGGGTGTGTGGGGAGGGGGGAGGGGTGGTGTTGCGGGGTATTAGGGAGGTGGTAAACAGGAGTTTTTGGCCATTCTGGCCACGGATTAGTAGTTGCACCGTGTGGCCCATTCTGGATCTGCACAGTTTGGGGCTGGAGACGAGACACAGCGTTGCCAGGATGGCAGCTGCACAATGGGGCCATATTGGAATTTGCCAATTTGGCCCCCAGTGGCAGTTCCATGAGTATTTGCCAACTGGCCCTCAGTTGGCCATTTGTCAATCGGGCCACAGCTGGCTGCCACTCTGGCCCTAGTGTGTCTCCATAGTAATTTATGAATTTTGAACCAAATATCATGCTTGGTTCCAGTTATTTTCTCTTCCATATTGTTAAGATGGTTAAAATGTTGGCTGGTTCCCATATATCATATTCATGATATTTGGTATCCTGTTTTATCTTGTTAAAAGAATAAATTCATGTTTTTGAGCATTCTTGGATGGTTGCCGGTGTTTTCGGCTCCTTTGTGTATTAAGGTGGAATTCCACCTTCAGAGGGCTAAAAATAAAATTTACAAATTGAAACTGAGGAAGAAATTGCCTTTCTATTGCTTTTTGTTTGATGGCAATCGGAGCTTCCGTTCAAAAGTTATGATCGAAAATGTAACTTCGCAAACTGAAATCACTTATCGTATTTCTTATGTATTTATTGTTTTCTCAAGCTACGATATTTAATTTTTTCCACTTAAAAAATTCATATCTCAAAAAGTAAATAAGCTTTTGATCTCTAGTTTCCACAATTATTTGTGAAAATTGAAGCACTTTTTATCTAATTGATAAAAAAAGTAAAATAGCATTTCTAAAATATATTAAAACGTAAAAAACAGTGTTTCTAGACTAAATTGCCGATATCTCGAAAGTGAATTTTAAGGACATGTCATTCTCGTGACAAGGATTTCTCAAAAATGATTTATCTTAGAGAGATGGGATAAAAAGCAAATTAAAACATACTTACTGGACTAGGGTGTAAACCCCTGACTGTTCCCAATCCGCCCCAGTCTAAAAAAAACGCGGGCCATGTTAGGAGCGTCCGTATAATAGATACACGCGGCCCCGGATCAGCTTACACAGTTGAATAAATCCTGACACCAACCAACAATCATTACGACTGACTTGTGGACACGCTAAGAAGAAGAAGACTTTCGAGATATCGGCAATTTAGTCTAGAAACACTATTTTTTACGTTTTAATATATTTTAGAAATGCTATTTTACTTTTTTTATCAATTAGATAAAAAGTGCTTCAATTTTCACAAATAATTGTGGAAACTAGAGATCAAAAGCTTATTTACTTTTTGAGATATGAATTTTTTAAGTGGAAAAAATTAAATATCGCAGCTTGAGAAAACAATAAAATACATAAGAAATACGATAAGTGATTTCAGTTTGCGAAGTTACATTTTCAATCATAACTTTTGAACGGAAGCTCCAATTGCCATCAAACAAAAAGCAATAGAAAGGTAATTTCTTCCTCAGTTTCAATTTGTAAATTTTATTCTGCTTCTGCTTCTGCTTAGGTTGAGTCGGCATTTTTTAGCCCTCTGAAGGTGGAATTCCACCTTAAGCATTGTCTGAAACCCAAATTAGCTATTTTGGTTCAAAATGGTCAAAATCATGATTTTTAAACAAAAGTTGACACTTTGGCTGGTTCACAGATGGTTCCCGGTGTTTTTTGGTTCCTTTGAGTATCAATGGTTGCTGAGCAGAGCCTGGAACCCGATTCAAATATTTTAGTTCAAAATAGTCAAAATTATTATTTTTAAACAGGAGTGGACACACTGGATGGTTCCCAGATGGTTCTGGATGGTTCTCGGTGTTTTCGGCTCCTTTGTGTAGGCCCTAATGGTTGTTGAGCATTGCCTGGAACTCGATTCAACTATTTTGGTTTAAATTATGATTTTTAAACAAAAGTGGACACGTTGGATGGTTCCCAGATGGGTTCTGGATGGTTCCCAGATGGGTTCTGGATGGTTCCCAGATGGTTCTGGATGGTTCCCGGTGTTTTTTGGTTCCTTTGAGTATCAATGGTTGCTGAGCAGAGCCTGGAACCCGATTCAAATATTTTAGTTCAAAATAGTGAAAATTATGATTTTTAAACAAAAGTGGACACTTTGGATGGTTCACAGAAGATTTCTGGATGGTTCTCGGTGTTTTCAGTTCCTTTGTTTATCAATGGTTGTTGAGCTTTGTCTGGAACCCGATTCAACTATTTTAGTTCAAAATAGTGAAAATTATGATTTTTAAACAAAAGTGGACACTTTGGATGGTTCCCAGATGGGTTCTGGATGGTTCCCGGTGTTTACGGTTCCTTTGTTTATTAATGGTTGTTGAGCATTGCCTGGAACTCGATTCAACTATTTTGGTTTAAATTATGATTTTTAAACAAAAGTGGACACTTTGGATGGTTCCCAGATGGGTTCTGGATGGTTCTCGGTGTTTTCGGCTCCTTTGTGTATTAATGGTCGTTGAGCATTGTCTGGAACCCAAATTAGCATTTGGTTCAAAATGGTCAAAATCATGATTTTTAAACAAAAGTGGACACTTTGGAAGGTTCCCAGAAGATTTCTGGATGGTTCCCGGTGTTTACGGTTCCTTTGTTTATTAATGGTTGTTGGGCTTTTTCTGGAACAGTTCAAGAAACCAAGTCTGATTTCAAATTATTTTGTGAAGAGGGACACTAATACAATCCATACCTATCCCCTGAATCATTGCACTAGTTCCTGCAGAACTCTCAATATCAAATGGAAGTGCATCTTCCAATATCATAGACTGTGCACAGCATGTGTCCCGCATGATTCTAATGGGTTTTGCATCTAAACTATCACCTGAAAGTGACACAAATCCCTCCAAAACAAAAGGCTTAAAGTCATCCCTTACTTTTTCTGTGTCAATTCCCTTTTGTGGAATTTCTTGTTTTTGAACAGAAGAATGAAGTTTTGACCTCAAAGTAACTGCACAACCTATTGGTTTTGACTCACTTTTGGCTCTCTCCATTTTAGGTGGATAGCCATGTATCTCCCAACACCGTGACTTTGTATGTCCTGTCTTTTTACAGTGATGGCATGTGAACTTTGATTTGGGACCCATCCCATGCTTTTGAATAGCACCACTATTTTCTTTGCTCCCCTTTTCATGGGAAACTGACTGGGATTTCCCCTCCTGTGTGCTACCATGAGACGCTTTGTTAGAACCCGACTTATTGTTGTATTTGTTGTACCTAGTAAATTCTTGGCTAGGCCTACTAGAATTACTCAGTTTGTGAGTCAAAGCATAGTCGTCGGCCTTTATGGCTGCTTCACGCAAACTGTCAATTTTGTTTTCATCCAAATGTGTTTTTATATCTGGATGTAGACACTGTTTGAACTCTTCAACTAACATCAACTCCCTAAGTTGACCAACATTTTGCCCGACTGTTTGAGAGAAGCCAGCGATCAAACATTTTGTTCCTTTACACAGGCAAATTTATCATGGGTCTGGTTATCCTTTTTTCTGACAGACCTGAATTTTTGTCTATATGCCTCTGGCACCAATTCATATGCTTTGAGTACTGATTGCTTAACCTCGTCATAATCACTACATCTAATGACATGGCCGAATATATATATTTCTCGGGCTTTACCAATGAACACTGACTGTAGCAACAAGGTCCTAGTCTCCTTGGGCCATTTTAAGCTATTGGGAATTTTCTCAAAGTGTAAGAAGTATTTGTCTACTTCTTGTTCCTGAAATTTTGGAATCAGGCGAATATTTTTCGCCGCATCAAAACCAGTTTTCTTGGAAGAGTCTGATGAGCTAGCCTGTTGTTTCAATTTTTCTAACTCTAACTGAGCTTCCAGCTCTTTTTGTTTCATCTCTATTTCCTTTTCTTTCATTTCCTTTTGTATTTGCAATTCTATTTCTTTCTGTTTCATTTCATTTTGCATTTCCATTTCTTTTTGTTGCATTTCTTTTTGCATCTGCATTTGCAACTTTTCTTTTTCCAATTCAATTTGCATTTCCTTTCTTTTAGATCAAGCTCTTTCAATTTTACGGCATCACTTGTGCCCTGTTCCAAAACCTCTTCTATCCTATCCAAATATGAACTATCCCAAAGTTATTTGCCCAAAGAACTCTTCTGGATTAAAACTCCATTGTGATTGTACTCTACAACAAGACTTGAACCAAACTACAAAGTAGTACATGTAATACACACAAAATTTTGTATGCCAAAATGTGCACAATGTTACAATATTATAACACTTTTAATGTGTAAATTCTGTTCAGTTCAGTTCATTTTATTTCACTATTGATCAATACATACAAAGTGTAAAAAAATATTATTAGCGCTAGGGTGACCAAGCAGAGCAAAGCTCAAAGTAATTGGCCACCCTTATTATTCTTAAGTTACAAGACAAAGAACATACATGTGCAAGACGGACGTAAACGAAAACATGTGCAGAGTACAGGACAAAACAAAAACATATGAGACAATACAGAGTGCAATAGTTGGCAATGACAAGTTGATTAACTGAGTAAGTCATTTGTAAAGGCGCATAAAACAATATAAATGGTACAAGAGCCTAAACCAATGTGTATGGCAAGATACAATAGATTCATGCAAAAATAGTTTAAGTATACCACGTTGTAATAACAATGAATAAGTATATACTCGTTTCAACATGATAAAAATATGATATAAATAATACAACTGGTGCAGAGTTCAAATATAAATATGTAAATAGGTAGAAGAAATAATTATATCACAGCTGTCTCATTTATTATGACAAAACCAGAATAATAATAAAGAAAAGGCTACGCAGCCCTGACAACTCACATCCTGTGCAAATTTTAATAGCTTTCATCGCGGGCAAATATGATTTTGCCCAAGAATCTAGTTTCACACAGAACACCATGGGGAATGGGCACACAGAGGGTGCTACAACATAGAAACCACGACCCCGTAGGCCCACACGGCAAGACGCCCACAGTGGATTTTACTGATGTGGGCATGAACTCGCACATATCCCTACCTAAATCAGTTGTCAAAACTCTTGTCGCCACTGGTTAAAATTGTTCTAAAAAAGTGAACCTGCATGGGGTCAGACAGCTGTGATATACATATGATCATACATCAATAACAGTAAATTAATATTTAAGGGCCAAGTATGCAATAGACATCATAAGCAAGATAAGCAACAATATGTTAAAGAAAAAAATTCTGAAAAATAAGGCTCAAATTGATCTTAATTCGAGCCCCCAATTCTGTTATGACGTCTCGTAGGCGTCACAGGTCAGAAATACCTTTCAAACACAAATAAATGAGCCTTGTGCACAAGTGATCTAAATTTTATATAATAAAACAGTTTTAATGGTTTTTAATTGGTTTGGTTAAAGAATTTGGTATGTAGAGTTCACTAGTGTCCTGTGTTGAAAGCATTGCAGTTCAACGATGATATGTCCTCACAGCGGGGACTCCAAAATGACAGCGCATAAGGTCACATAAATATCCATGGTATATTCCATGCGAATCTTCTGAGACTTAAAGGCAATTTTGTCCAGCAGTTCAAAACGACAAGGTTTTCCCTTGACGACACTAATTTTCTGCAATACAATCCAGGTATTCTACCACCATTAGTCTGTCGCTAATGTCCTCATATACATGTAGGACCACAAACTGGAATCACCTTTTGATTCCAAAACTAAAGCTCTTTTGGCTTAAAAGACGAAGTATTATAAATATAAAGTATTATAAATCTTGGCACTATGTAACACAAATCTACCATTATTGTAGATTAAAACTAGCTATAACTATACTGTATAGCTTTTGATTACAACTGCTGCTGGCCAATCTAACCTTTTGCAACTCTGCTTTATACCATCACAAAGTTCACAAGTCTTAAAATAGATATTACCACAACATCATGCATAAACATAACCTAGCACTGTCAAATCAGATTTCAAAAAAATTACATCATCTGAATTGCATCATTACACATTTATAACTTAACCCTTGTCTTACCAAGGGGGGTGGTTACCACCCCCTAGTGAACTTTGCTCTGGTGCGCTAAAATGCCAAAAACTTTCGTAAAAAGCTTCTGGGTAATCGTTCTCTCATCCTTTCCGGTCATTTTAGCGAAAAAAATGTGACGGTAGCACCTTCACCGGGGTTAGGGTATGCCATCAGAGTCGAAGGGTAAGGGGGGGTGGTTGCCACCCAAGAATATTTTATGGTTCATTTTTGAAAATATTATGCACAGTATGGCTCTAAAACTGTTTATGTAAATCTAGCCAATTGCCATCATTTAGAGCTGAAAACCGCATGAAAATCCTATATTCCTACGTTTTTTAGCGCAAAAATGGATTTTCGCCTATTTTCTGTGGAAAATGCCAATTTTGCCGACTCGCAAACTTGATGACGTCATTGTGACGCCATACTAGGTATGTTGGTACTTATTTTGGTATCAATGGAAAGAGAAGGACCATAGCTATCCACTGGTATCAAAATCATAAGCATCAAGTGCTTTATAATGAATTCTCGAGGGGGGTGGTAACCCCCCCTTGGTAAACCGAGTTACAAAAAAAAGGCTTGGTAAGACGAGGGTTAATGAGGAAATCCCAGATTTTGCATTGTTTTGATCACAAAGCATAAACAAGTTGACTCAGTTTCTAAGTTTACATCTTGAAGAATTCCCATTTCTCCTATTGTGCAATCTATCTACTTTGATGTAAATAACAGGTGTATTTTGCACAAACAACACTAGGGGAATTCCACTTTCTTCTCTTTAGAGTAAACAAAGTACTTTTCCTGTGAGAAATCTTTTTCTCAATAAAATTAAAAATCAAATTAATATCTTTAATCAGAAAAATGGAGGCTATATAACACCTGGACAAATCACATGAATGGACCGTGCAATTTATTATGAACAGGTTAAATTTACGTGGTATAATAATAGAGATGATTATTTTGGCAATTCCATTTAGTTTTCATGCCCCACAGAAAACAAACATGGGAAATTGAGCGCCCCACCAGAACCACAAAGCCACTCATATGTTGTTAATTAATATTATGTACATCATTGGAAAGCGGCATTGTGATTCGGGGGTGGGAGAGGGTCCATACGTGTAAATTTAAACTACCATTGAAATCTGTATTATAATTGTACATAATAGCGATTCTGAGGGAATGTATGGAAAGTGTTATTTTTTAAAACCAGCAAAATGTCCACTTTAAGCTGGATCTGGATAAATACTCTGAAAAGCTCAACTTGAGCATCACTCAGAACGGAACTGTGGGGGTTGCTCATTCCAACTGCAGATGACTTTGCAGTGCAGCTTTGAAGGAGTTTGTGTTGGTTATTGAGGTAATATGTTCAGGTAGGTCATTCCATTCTCTCGCCATTTTGGGGAAAAAGGAGTGAAGATCAGATTGAGAGCTAGACTGTGGTATAACAAGCTGGTTTGGTTTACAACTTCTCGTTATCATGCGTGTACGTAATGATGGAGGTTCTTGTAAGCTGAGGAGGAAATCTTGAATGACTAAATCGACATGAAGATATATAATTTTGTGAAACATAACCAGACTGTTGTACTGTCTTCTGCACTGAAGAAGTGGTAGTTGCATGTTCTTTAACATTGTTGTGACGGAGCTGGTTCTACTGTAGTCTTGAGTAATGGCACGTGCAGCCCTGCGTTGGACAGCCTCGATCTTATCAATGTATTTCTTGGTGTGGGGAGCCCATACATAACTTCAGTATTCCATATGAGGGCGAATCAGGCTCTTGTAGGCCTGGATTTTCACATGAACTGGGGCGTTAGTCAAATTTCTACGAAGAAACCCGATTGGCTGTAATTTTATCTATATGGCAATTCCATTTCATGTCAGATGGGAGAGTGACACCGAGGTATCTGTTTCAGACAATCGGTGACCAGATAGAGAATAGGAATGGATAATTGGAGACCGTTTTCTTGTGAACCGGATGACGCTGCACTTATCAGGTTTGAAGTTCATCTGCCATTTCCTTTCCCATTTTTCCAGCTTGTGGAGGTCTTCCTGGAGGGTATGGCAATCTTTATTGTCTTCAATAGGACAAAAAAGTAAACAATCAACAGCAAATAGGCACACGTTTGATGTTAATCCATCTGGGAGATTGTTTATATAACACAAGAATAGAAGCGGCCCCAATACTGTGCCCTGTGGGACCCCTGAAGCTACATGCACTGGCTTTGATGATCTACCTTGAACGACGACAGTTTGATTCCGATTGGTAAGAAAATCAGACATCCAGGCGAGTAAAGATCCACGTATGCCATAGAATTTCAGCTTGTAGAGTAAGCGTTTATGTGGGACTGTGTCAAACGCTTTGGCGAAGTCCAACACAATGGCATCGACTTGTTTAACTTTGTCAGCTCCACTAAAGAAGTGATGAATGGTTGACAAAAGTTGAGTTTCACAGGATCGGTGTGACCTAAAACCGTGCTGGTGATTACTCAAGATGTTAAACTCCTCAAGATGATTCATAACATGGCGGAAAATGATATGCTCTAGCAGCTTGCAAATCACTAAAGTGAGTGAGACTGGCCTATAATTGGATGGTTCTGTTCTGCTACTTTTTTTGTACAGTGCAGTGATATTAGCACATCGCCAGTCACTAGGAAGTTTCCCTGATGTGATGCTTTGTGTGAAAATGATCTGTAATATGGAAGCAATTCCCTCTGCACACAACTTTAACACATGGGGATGGATTCCATCTGGTCCTGGAGCTTTGGTAGCATTAAGTTCCCGTAGCAACTTGGCAATACCACTGGTGTTGATTATGAGGTCTGACACGGCTGGGAATGGGCTTTTGCCCAAGGAAGGAATGTTGAAGATGTCTTCTTTGGTAAAGAATGACTCATATTGTTTGCTAAGTATCTCAGCTTTGTCGGATGCATTACTGTTCAATGAACCATTGCTCCTAAGTGCAGCAATACCACTTGTGTCCCGTCTACGATGTTTTATGAAGGACCAAAACTTTTTGACATTAGTCTGAAGTGATTCAAAGATTGTTGTGGAAAGGTACTTCTGTTCAGCCTTTCGCAGTTCATGTTGGACTTGTTTCCTTAGCCATCTGTACCGCTTCCACTGCCGGATGAAGTGAGAAGATTTTGCAGTGTAGAATGCTCTATTCTTTCTTATCAAACGGCTAAGTGATCTGGTAAGCCAGGGAAGATTGAACCTGGAAGACTTTATTGAAGAAGGCACATATTTATCAATGGTATTACGCATCGTATTCACAAAGCTCTGCCTATTTTCATTGACTGATTTATTGTTGCATTTTTCCTCAAACTCCGCCCTGAACTGGTTCAGGTCTTCTTTAAGACCATCTTTGTCTGCCTTAAGCCAGTGATAAATCTTTCTGCGTTCGCTCTTTTGAACACAAGGTCTAGCCTTTGCATCAGCAATAACTTTGAAGTGGTCGGATATACCAGGCTCAGTTTTTATAGGTTGAAAGCAGTCTGGATTAGAGACACACCAGAGATTGAGAATATTCTTTACACTTGTTGATCTTGTTTGATGAATATGGTTAGGTTCATGTGCAAGCTGAACAAGGGAAAAATCATCTAGTAGAGTTAAAAATCATCGGTTAACGCTGCTGGATAAATGCATTCAAAACTGGGTTTATGACAAGGTATTTTCCAATCAACATCAGGATTGTTAAAATCGCCACCAATCCAGACTATGGGGTTCTTCTTCCAATCTAACTTGGTGAGTGAATCACAAAGTTTAAGGATGGGGTCGGATCCTTTGACGGGTGGACGATATAAACAACAAATATGAATTGGTTTGGCATTGGTCATCTGGAGAGAGATCCATATCAATTCTGCGTCCACATCAAGAAAATCCAGATGGGTTACAATCAAATCATTCCTAACGGCGATGAAGACACCACCGCTCCTCCTACGAACTGCTATTCTATGTAGATGGTATAATTGTCAGGAATACACTCATTATTACCAATGTCAGGTTTAAGCCATGATTCTGTCACTAAAATTATATGAGGATCTGAGTCTTTCACAGTTTTGGCAAAAGCTTCTTTCTTTCCAAAGAGGCCACCGCAATTCATCACCATGACACGAATGTTGATGTACTACTTTTAGAACCTTTGGGGGTATGGCGAGGTAATTTTGGTTGAGGGGAAGATGTAGCCACCGGTCTGCTAAATTTGCTTGGAGATTGACTGAAGTTCATACTGGATAAATTTATGCTGTTTGTATCATCACCTGCATCACGATCTGTCAAATGGTTTTCATCCAAAAAACTCGATGATCCTGATTGCCAAAATAATGTCGAACTAAAGTTTGGAAGGCCACACATAAAGCACGACTAAGACAAATTGGAATGGTCAGCGAGAATTTGGTGCATGTCTTCACTCATGGGGATACACTCACGATGCATCCATACATCACAATGATCACAGCATATACCGTCCTGGCCAAATCTAACAGCTTTATTGCAGATACCACATGGATACTTGCAGCGTGGTCCGGGGTTAGGATGGATATCACCAGCCAGGGATAGCATGGCATAAAGTTGCACAATCATAGACAGCTTATAGATGTAAGACATGGAGTTAGCTTTGGTCACAAGGTTGATATGCATGTTAACAAGCGTGTAACTTGGTGAAAGGATATTCATCACACATGTTGCGAATTTAGAATTCTTGCTACGGTCAAATTCAAAAGCAGGAACAATTGCATGTTCACCAAAATATTTCAGTTTGCCTAACAGTATTGGAGTTGTGGTTGTACAAGTACTAGTTAAAGGTGCAACGAGAGATTTCACACATCGGGTGTCCCTTAAAAAATCCATCAAAGTATGTGGATATTAGAGGCAAATGTTAACCCTTTTTCACAACAGACATCAACAGACATCAACAGACATCAACAGACATCAACAGACATCAACAGACATCAACAGACATCAACAGACATCAACTACAGTGGACAAAGTGATCCCTATGTGTCTTCCTGCCTAAGGGCAGGCGACACAAAAACAATCCCACCTGACGTTTGCTGGATACTTAACAGTGGACTAGGAATACCACAGAAGTTATGATGGATGATGTTCACACCTGTAGACAACAGTACAAATACACTCAGCGTCATTTATGTCGATACCAGACTTCCGAATTGTGCTACCTCAGCGGGGGCCATCTTGGATATTCCAGCAGCAGGAAATCTTGATTAAAATTGGTTAAAAACTACGAAGAACAAACACCTAACTCAAGAACCCGGTGGAGGACAAATAAATACTACACCAAAAACTTCACAAGAATATAACTTCAAGTTGAAAATACACAGTTAAAACTGCAAAAATATTGCAGAGGTCTGAGCAACACATCCACACACAGCTCCCATGATGACATAGCATGTCGCTTTATAATACAGAACGTTTCAAAATCATCCGTTCTCATGAAAGCTATAGAGGGCGTCCTTCGATGTCTAGAAGGCAAACAATCTCAATGTATCTCATGGATATTGTGTGTTTGTGTGTGTATGTGTACAGCCTGTTTTTGCAGATTTCCTCAAAGTGATAGGTCTACACATTGTTCTGTCAGTAATATGTAGCAGCCGATTTAGCTGACTGCTCTCGCTATCTTCACTCTTCCCGCACACATGATAGCACTCCAAACTTGTTTTTCATTCAAATATAGTGCGTAAGCAAAATTGGATAAAATTTCGCTATTTTTAGAAAATGTGGTAATATTCCATCCTCTGTGGAATGTGGAGTATAATATACATGAGATTTGTTGAAATTGTGATTGTAATTTTGTGCCCAATGTGTGTGATGGGGGCAGGGTATTAATTTCTATCTGGTCCTGAGTGAGTTGGCATTGGTTACAAATTATATAGCCTGAGTCCATATAGTCCTCAATTGGTAGTAGCACCACAGCTCATAGCAGCTGTTACTTGATAGCCTGGACTGAATCTATGCACATCGATGTAAATTTTCAAACAGTGTTGTCAATGAATTGCTAACTGCCAAACGCTGCCGATCGAACTTGAAGATGTTTGATAGGTGAACTGAATAGTCATTAAAATGGCTTGGCAAGTATGATTAAAATATGCAGAAGTCCAATTGCGATTTGGAAGAAAATCTCATTGACACTGTAAGCGTATCAGCATTGCAAACACACTGGGAACCATGTAACCAGCCAACACTTTAACCATCTTAACAATATGGAAGAGAAAATACCTGGAACCAAGCATGATTTTTGGTTCAAAATCATAAATTGCTATGGAGACATTGGGGGCAGAGTGACAGCCAACTGTTGCCTGATCAGAGAGCTAGAATATAAACCAAAGAGGGGAAACGCTCGTGTTATTGAATAGGCCAGCAACGTAACCGATTTCTCTCACACCTCGCTCACCATCCTTCTTGTTGCGCAACCAGCCGCGCGTTGTCGCTGTTACTGCACAAGCACACGAACCTATAAATCGGTGACAAGCGGCTAGAGGAAGACGTGGCTCCTTGTCAATTAAGCAGTGTCTCCTATTGTTTACCGCAGCAAATCGGAAGACATGTACCCTATTATCCTCGACCAATCGATGCACTATCGATTGGAAGTCGGGTGCGTGATGTGGTTCAATAAGCCATCAGCGCTTTGAAGTATAGAACTCCCCAAGTAAATTTGCAAAGATATCACTATAATCGTTCAATGTGTTTAACATTTCCTTCCAAAAAAATAGTTATGGTTTATAGAAGAGACCATACTCTACATAGGCCTATAAAACAAATATCTCGGTGTAATAATTGACATAAATGATGAATTTGTATTAATACAAAAATAGGCATATGAATTTCATGTGCGGTTTTATTCAGCATAGATATCGCCAGATTTTTTTCTATTGGAAAATGTATGTATTTGTTTGAAACCTATTAAAATAGGAAAAAACCTGAACAACCCTCTCAAAACGCCTATATAACTTAAACCAGGACCATTTCGGCATTTCTGATATATTTTAAACTAAAGAAAAATAACTAACATCATAGAAGTAAATAATCTGAGTGAGCATATAAAACAACGGGACATATCGCGGTGTGCAAGGCTCCCCTCCCCTCGAAATGCATTCATATTTCCGACCCAATAACCAGTCACTGCATTTTGTTGTCTGAAGACCGTCATCGGTCATTAGTAATATAGAACACCGCCATGCATCCATTGTGTCCAGGGATAATCGGGTGGTAAAGTGATTCCATGCTCATCTCGGTAAACAATAGGAGACACTGCTTGATTGACAAGGAGCCACGTCTTCCCCTAGCCGCTTGTAATCGGTGCGTCATGTATTATGTTATCAGTGTTGTAGTTAAGCAGATAGTGGTAACAATTGTGCATTTTGTTATAAAAGCATCAAATTTGGCAGAGAGGTAGAGAATTAAATTTGGAAAACAATTGGATATGGAACCACCTGCACAGGTCAAGTTCAAGGTCACCTAGAGGTCACCAAAGGTCAGATGAGGTCAAAATATGTTAAAAGATGCAGAATAGGTATATTATGGGTGTTTAATAAATTTAAAGGGTGTTTAATGAATAAAAAGGGTGTTTAAGTAGGCCTAATGTCCGCAAATGATACAATTTGTAAATTATTATGCCAATCAAAGACACAGTTACAAAGAGAAAGGTGGTGGTCCTCAGAGACAATTACATTATAATGGCAAAGGAAAGTAAACAGCACATCTGGTGTAAGATATAGATCTGTAGGTCAAAGGTCATATCAATTTCATGTTCACCTTGAATGCTATGTGCATTCTCTCATAATCGTTCACTAGTTCCATCCTGCTGATGCATGACTGATTAGAGCAGTCAAAATATATCACTGACCCAAGACACTTCTAGGGTGTACAGCTAGCGTTTGAACTCTAATGACCTCTATGTGACCTTTGACCCTGTTAGTTATAATTCAATGTCAAAATTAAATTTTCATGTATTCTTTTTGGGACACCATGTGTTTATTCTATCATTATTTGAGAACATTGGGACCCATGCCAAGTACACAGATTTCAACAAATTCTGCATGAAAAAAGATTTGTCTACATAGTCATCTCTTGTGCATTCATCATAAGAAAAGCATTTAATAAAAACCAATAAGTTCGTAAACTCGTAAAGAGACAATTGAATTCTAAACATGTTTCAACTGTGCTTGATATTAGGATATTGAGTCTATAATGGTTTTGACAAAATTTGTCTACATATTCCACATACTGCTCATACTTAGCACTTTCAAACATGTATCATGTCGAGCATTTGGACGCACTTTATATTTTCTTCATCTGATCGTTTTATCTAATTAACAATATGGAGAGCCATAGTGCCATATGCACAATCTTACACTCTAAATTACAAGGATTTAAAATAAATTCAAAAAGATTGTGATTAGGGACCAATCCGTTTTTAGATTTAAAATTAAATCTTATAGATTAGAATTTTAAATATATAATATTTAATTTTAAATCTAAAAATGGATTGGTCCCTAATCACAATCTTTTGGGATTTATTTTAAATCCCTGTAATTTATAGTGTTAAAATGCATCGTCACTTTTGACTAGGTGTCGAGTAAAATATGATCTTACACTGTTTTCTAGTAAAATTTGACTGGAAAACCGAGTAAATGTGACCAGAGTCTTGACAAATTTGACTATATATAAACCAGTGTAAGATCGTATTTGACGAGGCATTTCTAAAGGTGCATCGTGCTTGGTATACAAAGAAATCCTAAGTTTCGTAACACTATGAACCCGCACCCAGGGTGCTTAAACACCAACCCTAACACTAAAAGTTTTTGGCTTAGTCACTTATAGAGGAGTTTAAATTGGGGAGACAATTTCCTTAACGACACATATTTTAAAAATGATCAAAAACAAATAATCTCAAAATCACATAATATCATTCCGATCGTTTTGGGGACTCCGACGTACCTGGAAATTGTATCACTTTCGATATTAGATGAAAGGCTGTATCTGCTCATTGTCGTCCTGAAATTTCAGTCTTTAAATCCATTTCTTTCTAAAAATAAGGGCAAAATACTCACTTCTACCAACCAAACCACAAGTTTGTTTTCCATGATACTTGGCAGTGAGTGTATGCAAGTACCAGGCTCTCATATTAAAGTCTGACTCAGAGATTTCGAAATATTATTTTTTTGTGTAATAATGAAAAATAGTCAACTAGAACTAACGATAGTAACCTAAAATGCACAATTCCGAAATTTGAGATGAATCGGACTTTTCGTTTTGATGCAGTAAACATTTATGTGTAGTCTTACGTCCGCATAGGATACGTGTATTAAAAAATTCCGGATCCTAATTTAAAATACCAAAGTTGTGTTGCCCTATTGAAGGAATTCGATTTACGCTTAGCAATTTCACTCAATGATTAGTAAATGGCTAAGCTTATGTCCATGCAAAAAACAACTATTTTTGGGAAATTGAGGGCGCCCTCCCTGAGAATCTCTGATCGGGAAAATAATATGGCCGAGGCGGGGCCTTTAAGTAGACAACAAGATGGACATAAATCGGAAAAGCACCTTTAAAGGTTCAATGAGAGATTTCATATATCAGGTTTCCCTAAAAATCGAAAGTACTGATTTTTGCCCTGATGTAAAGCTTTCCATCAAAAATATCCCCATCTGAAAGGATTAAGCTGAGAAATGTTTCTTTGGTGCAAAAATTGTGAAATTCCTAATTTCGTGTAGGAGCAAATACGAAATTCAGCCTATGTTTTATATTGAAATATAAGCAAATCAACATCACCTTTTTCTCTCTTTTAAGACATTTCTGTAGCCAAATACAAGGTAAGAAATCTATTGAGTGTCTAATATATATGAAATTACTATTAACACAATATTCGGGTGCCTCGGAATCTCTCGTAGGGCTAAATGTAGCTGAAGATCAAATAGTCGCAATAACATAAATAGAAGAAATAACCCAAGCCATAGTCATACAAAGCTGTTCCTCCGAATTTGAATTTCCTAACATGTTTAGAAATGAAATACAATATTATGAACTTAGTTTTGATTTGGGATTACATTGTCCATAAGAGGCGCATTTTTTTTTGAAAAATAGTATAAAATAAATATTAGGGGCCTATATGGTACTCATGTTATTCAAAATTTGACCAGAAACCATAAGGTTGCATAACTTAAATACATTACAAACATTTTATAGATCTATTTGTGACATATACATTTTGACGGTCTTCTTCATTTAAAGAGACACAAGGAGATTTTCTGAGGTTTCAAATGTCCATAAATTTGCACTTTGTTGTAGAATACCAACCAAGGACATTTTGAAGGTTTAGTGAACAAACAAAAGAAAACAAAAACTAAGTTTTGAACTTGCCTGCTGTCCTTATTGGGCCCATAAACAAACAAACTTGGATATCTGCTATGCACAACAGAAAATGCAAGAGCATATTATTACATGAAGATGGCTTTTTCGGCTTAAATTCCATCCAGGTTTGATTTAATTAATATATTGGTAAAATTGTTTAAAAAAATGGGAGGGGCATATTCTGTTGGAAATGTCCTCTTTAAGCTTAAATACATTAACATAACCATAGACATTGAAAATGCTACAAGTCAAATCACATTCTATTCACCAAAAGCCACAAAATAGAACAATCGGATTAATATATTTGATACTTTTACACTATGATGGTTAACGTTTTAAAGGGGAAATCATAGTGCTGTGTCCATTAGTAGATTATGGGCATGAATACATAGATTTGGGTCATGAAGGGGGTAACAGGTCAAAATAGGCCAGGTAGAACACACCACAGCGGTATATACATTTTAAGAAATCTTGAATTTTATGAGCAGAAGCACTCAATTGAGCAAAATGGGCTGGGTCATGCGCAAACCAAAAAAATACAAATCATTCTCTTCATGTTGTTCTCAGCAAATTTATCCCAATTGTATATGCTATTGCACAGATAACTAAAAAAACATGTGAAAATCTCAACTTTGAATGAAATTGCGGGCGTGGTTAAAACACAATGTATCTTGTGTCCCATTTAAGACCATTTATCATAATTATAATGTCAAAAAAACTCAAGGATCATCATAAATGTAGTTAACTGATCATTTGCATTATAACTGGTTAATATACTCCTATGCATTTCTTTGCTTCAATGATTATGAGTCTTTACAAAACACTGTCATCCTTGTAGGAATTACTTTGCAATGCAAAACAAAAAGTGTGCTTGCAACATTTCTTAGGAGCAGCACGTGACCGTTTCCCAGACTGTAGTTTGCTAAAGAAGATCTGTTTTAGAATACGAGAATCCTCCTTTCTGACCATATGACTGGACCATCTGAGTTGATATTTCATCAGCGTGGTATGGATACTCATCATGTTGGAGCGAGTGAAAACTTCTGTGTCTGGAATCTTGTCTCGCCACATAATCATGAGTGTCTTCCTCAAGCAGTTAAGATGGAAGCGATTCAGAGATCTGGCATGTCGTTGGTAGACAGTCCAAGTTTCGCAGCCATAAAGTAAAGTCGGCATAATGATGGCTTGGTACACTTTGAGCTTGGTGTAAAGTGTGATACTGTCTCTTCCCCATATACCTTGCCACAAAGGCGATCAAAGGCAGCACTAGTTTTAGCGATCCTCTATCTTCTGAATCAATGTTGATGGAATGGGATAGGGTACTCCCCATGTAGGTGAAGTTTTCTGCAGCAAGAAGCTTTTCATTATTGACAGTGATGGTTGGTTCAACATAGGGCTTACTATATAGGAGCTGCATGGTACATAACTTCAGTTTTTTGGTACTGATGGTAAAGCCGAACTTGACAAAGGCAGAGTAGAGCAGATGTACAGTTTCACATCAGTTACACATCAGTTTCTGAGCCAGCAGCAAGAACACTGTCATCGGCAAAGAGTAGCTCACAAGCTGGTTCCTTCTTGAATCTTAGTTTTGGTCTGCAGTCGCCTCAGGTTGAATAAGCAACCATCAAATCTTTTGTTGTAGTTTATGCCATTGGAGTCATTTGTAATATAATAGCGAATCATTGCTGAGAACATCATGCTGGATAGTATTGGTGCCAAAACACAACCTTGTTTGACTCCATTTGTGGGAAGCTGGCAGATGATGCATTTTGATCTTGTACACTTGTCATGCCATGCATGAAACTGGCGCACCATGGTGATGAGTGTCTCTGGGCAAACAAATTTGGATGATTTTCCACAACCCTTCAGACTGAATCAAATGCCTTTGTTAGATCGACAAAGGTGCGATAAATTTTGCTCTTGGCACTTCTTGTGGAGTTGACGAGCAGCAAAAATCAAATCGGTGGTACCACAATTTTTTTTCTAAAGCCGCACTGACTCTCAAGTAGAATATCTTCCTCTTCAAGGTGACAGATGAGACGGTTCAGGATTTAGGAGCTATGGGTCATTCTACTGCTATGCTAATCAGCACCCTCAAATTCACCAAAACATTTCTTAAATCTTGTAGTCAAATTAGTTGATCCTGGGCATTGTTTAACCCTTGGCAAAAACCATGGGTTTTTCTACTACATTCACTAGGGGGGGTCACCACCCCTCCTGATTTTTTTCGTAATTAAAGGACAAACATCATCTTGTTTGGCATCAGTGTGTAGCTACATTATGTCCTTTCTTCACATAAAGTACAAACATATCAAGTTGTAACAATATGACGTCATAGTGACGTCAGAGCTGAGAGCCTATTTATAACATTATTTGTAAGCTAATCTCGAAAATCAAGGGATTAGCTTTTTTTTTCCCATTTTTGCCATTCATGCAAGCAAAATTAGTATTATTTGCCAGTGATGTGTGCCAAAGTAAGCGTACACATGTTATTACTCTAAAAAAATTAGACGAGTGCATCAATGATGCAGTAACCATCAATTGGGATGGTTAGGGAATGCATAGTTGTGGGTCAGGTCATGTAGGGTCATTACAGGTCAATTGACATATAGCCCATGGGTCTTGGCCAGTGGTTATCTTGGTGGCTATACAACTTGGAAGAATGTTTTGTTATGTTGGGGTCAAAGGTCAAGTAGGGTCATTGGAGGTCAAAAGGGCATATACGGGCCATAAGAGGGCATTCTGTGCATACCATAAGAGTTCTGGGCCGGTGGTTTCTTTAATAGTATTTTACTAGGCGGTCCTTGGATTTGGCTATCACCTGTGTTTTGCGATCACCTGGATTGAATGACCCTCGGGTTTTGCGGTTCATTTGACCTTGAACGACCCCTGACGTCCTTGTCATGAGCTATAACATTTTCGTCATCAACAATCGCCCCACCCACCAAGTTTCGCCTGGATACTAAAGTTTACCCCATTTGACCTCCTTTGACCTTGAATGACCCTATGACCTTGTTGTAAGATTTGTGGCATCAACAATCAACCCCACCCTCAAGTTTCATGTCCATACACCAACACCAATGTTTACCCCATTTGACCTTTGACCTTGAATGACCCCTAATTCCCCACTAGCTGAGCATACTCGCTAGATGAGTATACTGGCATGTTTTCGACCTAATTAACACCCCGGGTGCTTCATATCCATACGTCAAAGCATGGGTATGAAAGCACAGCCAAGTTACCCAATAATGGCCCTACATGACTTTTGACCCCAAAATAACCCCTCGAAAACGTGACCACAAAAGTGGTATGGCGAAACTCTACCACCACACCAAAACTCATATTCATACGTAAAAGCACGGCCAAGCTACCCGAAAAAGACCCCTGAATGACCTTTGACCCCAAAATGACCCCTCGAAAACGTGACCACAAAACTCGTACGGCAAATTTACCACCATACCAAAACTCTTATCCTATATCAAAGCACAAGCCAAGTTATACGAATAATGACCCTTGTGGGACCTTTGACCCCAAAAATGAGCACCTCGAAAACGTGACCACAAAACTCGTACGGCAAAACTAACACCATACAAAACTCTTATCCCAATATCAAGGCACAGCCAAGTTAACCGATAACGACCCCTGGATGTTCTTTGACCCCAAAATGACCCCTCGAAAATGTGCCCATAAAACTCGTACGGCCAAAATCTACCACCATACCAAAAATTTTTTTTCTTATCCATATATCAAAGCACAGCCAAGTTATCCGATAACAATCCTGGAGACCTTTGACCCCAAAAAAGACCCCTCGAAAATGTTACCACAAAACTTGTACGGTGAATTTCTACCACCATACTTAAACTCATAACCATACGTCAAAGCACAGCCAAGTTATCCAATAACGACCCCTGAATGACCTTTGCAGAGCTGCCAACATTGAGATTTTGGAATCAGGGAGATTGATCTTGGAATCAGGGAGATTTGATTAGAAGCAGAGAGATTTAAAAAAAAAATTAGTGAGCATTTAAGTGT
>JAMKCH010026670.1:0-18915 GCA_023653785.1 Ophioderma brevispina
GGCGACTGCATCTATATTCTTGCAGCGGCGTGAGATTTCCTCCGTGCATGGGCTTACGATAGCCGTGTACCTATCGTGGGACATTGCCGCTAACGTTAAGACAGATACCCCTTCCGACGTGACGGGAAGCAGCGATAACTTGCAGATACCTTCGCTGAAGATGATGTGTGATGAAGGTAGGAATACCGTAAAAGGTACTGATATAGAGAATAGAAACTCCCCCAAGGCAAGGCCGAGCTATTAACCCATTAGGCACATCCGCTCTCTCTGTTAAGTTACGAGCAAGGTAGAGACCAGTATTCCTCTCCCTCTCTCATTTCCAGTGTTCACTCTACTTCCCCCCGCTCCCCCCCGAATAACATCAAAAAGATGAGCTTAAATAGGTTGGCTATAGCATCGTCACCACCACCTCCTCTCCATCACCGGGATCACCTGGTTCGGGTATCGGGCACCTCTGCGGAAAGTTACATATCAGAACTCCATTGCAAGCCAATATATTTGGCATAACCTGTGATGCCACAGTGCCATTTGTGCACCGTAAGTTGTGATGGTATCCAGTGGACATTGTTAATCCTGCTTGTGTTTCACTTCAGTTACTACTCTTGGAGCATCTGAAGATCGCGTCCGTTTGACGAGAAAACAATACCAGTAAGTTAGCTGGTCGTAACATTCCTGCAAAGCGGGCGACAACTTTCTTGAAAGACTTTATCAATCACCTAATAACATGTTTAACCCGTGACACTTGTCGCGACCCTCCTAAGACAGTAGGAGGACCTCTAGTGCCAGCGTAGATTTTCATCATGCTTTAAAACGTGGTTAGGATACCTACGTGATGCAAACAGCGCCTTATGCTATAGTTTAGAGGCACTTTCAATTGCCTCGCATCACAGGCCTGCGCACTTGGCTAGTAATGTGTTTTATATGTCTCAACTTCAAACAGAATGATTGCGGAATGATTTCTTTCTCAATCTACAACTTTAAAACTGCCGTTCATTCCACCATGACAATTTCAGGCACTACATTGTGCGCTGTTCTTCCTATATCTGAAGATAAACGGCATACCTTTTATAGAAGAAAACGGCATACCTTTGATGCGAATGGAAACCGTAGATTTAGTTGAGCTACAATAATTTGAAGTGACTACGTTCGTATTTAATTGGCTGTAATTTCCACTATTTGATCCCTTATGACATACACGGAGGAAAATCTCAGGCGAAATCGGCGGCATGGGATAAGGTAACACACACCCTGCAAAACCATTTTGTAATTTCAATAAAAATTAATGCCAATTATGCAATGTCTGGTTGCAATGTCGAATGGTTTTCATGCGATCTATCTACTATTATTCCTTTCTCATTATGCTTTTTCCCGAACATGCAACAATGATGGTATGTCCTTTTTTATGGCGTTGTATATTGCAATGGTTTAATGTTATCGTTTTGGACATATAATTGGCACATTGTTAGAAAGCAAACGACGAAAGGAATAAAAATAATGACGAAATTTAATTTCGATAAATGTTCATAATTTTAAATAACATCTCACCCAACTACGACACTACACCATTTTCAGTGTCACTCTAAACTGTGTCTGTTGAAGATAGAAATTTCATTTTGTTGATTTTCATAATCCTGAGATTCAAACAGTTTTCAATCAAATATTTTTTTTTCTTCCGTAAATAAATTTTCAATATAAAGTAAATTAAATAGACTGAGACGAAATAATATATCAAATTGTTTGAATAAAAACTAAAGGTAATCAATATAACAATAATATTGAACTTAAATGAGTCACTTAAGTATTACAATATAGGCAGAAAATAAAGTAGTTTATTGATAGAAATACCATTATTGCCAACTTTTAATTAATATATTGGGCGCGCGTGGTCCAGTTGTAGTACGACCGACTCCTGAGCTGACATTGTGGGTCGAGTCCCGCTGTGGCCACGTGTTTGTGAACTTGGGCAAAGCACTTTACCTTCACTTGCCTCTCTCTACCCGGAGTGAAATGGGGGACTGTCAGGGGAATTTACAATCTAAGTGCTGAAGGAGCTGCGCTACCTTTGCGCCCTATAGTCAAGCGAATGGTTGATTTCCTAGTGACAGCGTAATAATTGTAAACGCCAGATTCTACGGCGAATGCGTTCCCAAAATGCCGATTTTATTATGATTATTAATTTATATTCACTAATGTAATATAAATAATAAGAAAATAACCAACAACATCAATCTAGGTATTGATCGGACCGGTGAAATTTGCTATATAGATATTAGAACAGTTATGAGAGAGAGGAAAAAGTGCTATTAACGGATGAAGAAAAAGAAGAGGGCATAACTTCCAAATGGCTTTTAAAAAATCACCCCTCAGTGACTAGTAAGCCAGATGTTAAGATCAAAAAAGAAGAGCAAATAAAACAAGATTACAACAAGGACGGGAGAAGGAAAAGAACGTAACAAGACGACCACGAAACAAAAAAAAAAGGACAGGACAAAACAAAATTGGGATTACTTCGGGACATATTCATGCTACACCAGTCAATTTGAATTGGAAGAATATTATAATATGAGTTTTAATTAACAAAACATCCAATTTAAAGTAGATGCCAAAAATAAGTATTTATGTATAAAGTCAGGATCAATAAGGGATATTTACACAAATTTGATTTATTTTGTGAAGTTATCTTTGAACAGAGTTCAAACTTATGTCAAATGTAAGATATCTACACACGATTCTTTTTTTCAGTATTTTTAACTCAGTCTTTGCCGGCCGAGTGATTTGCTAAATCAGAAATCTAAAAATATCAAAAATCAGATATTCTGGCATGTTTGAACAAGTATAGGTTCCAAACATTTACCTGCAAATTATAAGATCAAAAGCACCTAATAGAGGACAAAATCGGATTATTTTTATCATTCCTGTCCGTACGGGACACAAATTACTACAACACCGATTGAATGGGAGGAATCAAACTATTTGAAAACACTGCTGTTTTCTTTCTTGCTGTCTGTTTTCAAGTTGGAAAACAAATACTAGACATTCTAAAGATTTATCATTCACTTTTAAAGCTATTGTGCAAAATTCAAATATTTGACTCTTCGGATGGATCACTGGATAGTGTCTTTAATTATCATGAAGAGAAATTTGTAATTATTGGATATTAAAGGTGCACTTCATGACCTCAACTTCTTTCTGTTTAATATTAAAGGAAATTAAAAAATTAAATAGATTAAAAATGTTTAAAAAACATTTATAAAGCAACCATTTCTAGAAATTTCCTTCAGGATTATAAAAAATTTCAAACAAATTAAAATTTCTGTCTTACACTTACAAAGTTGCCTTGGTTACGACTGATGAAACAGGGGTATTGTAAATGTTGTATGTTTTCTTTACCCAATGAGGAAATTATCAAATTTGAATAGAGAAATCTCATAAGCTCATATTTAAACGAGGGTATTTTTAAGATGACGACTTCATTAAGCCTCTGAACAACCGGCTTCTTAGATCCGCCAAATACCTCTACCAGGAGAAGCGGGATTGAGTCAATTTTCCACGATGCACCATTTTTGGATATGTTCACTCAATAACATTATGTGATTCCCGCCAAAATTCTATTCTTAACATAAAAAAAACCACGGGTTTTACACTCTTTTTTAGCCCACAACGTGTTAATATATTGTTTTATGTCTCGTGGTTGTTAAAATCTTGAACACTTTTTACTGACATGTGCTTAGTGCAGATCGGTATAGGTACATTGCATGCATTCTGGTATTTTCAAAAAAACACGCTCTGATCTCTAACCTTTTCTGAAACTAGATTTAAAAGTATGCACCAACCAGAAAGTAAAAACCCTGTTAACCCATTGGGCGACACAATATTATTTAAATTAAAAAATGGACAGGAGGGAAAATCTTAATTTTCAGGAAAGGTGCAAATTTTGCTCCCGCTAATCGACATGTCTGCCCCAAGCCGCACATCTAGTCCAAACAGTCAAGTTACGCGTAAGTAAAATTGCCAGAAGTGAGGTAGTTATGGACAATTTACGACCATAAACATCGCTGAAAGGCATAAAGCGACCATTTTCCCGATAGTTCCATCTCATTGTATGGAAACAAATGTCAGTGAAATTTGTGCAGTCGTTCAACTTGGAAAACACGGATGCTGTAAAAATACCGACAATGGTTATGCCTTATTTTAATTGTTTACTTATTGTTCCATTATAGGACCATTGTTTAGGAAGAAGAGAAATGGATCTTTTTTTATAAAGGTCAACTATCGCCATTGATAAGTTTTGGGATGAGTTTTGTTGACATCGAAAGCAAGAAAGTGTTATGATATTTAACTTGTTACGGAACACAGATATTAAAAAAATTATATATATATGAAATTCTGATTTTCTTTATCTAATGTCCCGTAAGAGTCACAGTCCATTGTTTTTGATATAGCATCATGTAGTTTCTTGACAAAAAAAATGTTAACGAACGTTGTACGCATAAACCATTTCTTTGTGCTTCTATTGTAACGCTTGCCTCTAAAAAAAATTCAAAAAACAGATCAACAACATGCATAATTAAAACTACCGCACCACCACCAAGCTTGTTAAATCCTAAATTTCAACACCAGAAACTAACACCGAAAAGTTTGACACCGACTTGGTGTAAAAATTTTAACACCCCGGTTTTGCAGTGTACAGACAGCAGCGTTTACACTTTTTTAATACAAAAATTCTTTGTAACAAATCTAATGCAATGTTTCTAAGGCAGAGGCGCAGGAGGATTAAATAAATACTTAGTCGATAATCCAGAAATTATGAACCGGACGCGATCTCCTACATGAACACTTCAGTTCTCGGAGTTAGGTGGTGTAAGAAATTTAAAAGAAATCATTGTTATATATGAGGTTAGTTATAAAACATAATTCCATATCAAAAATGAGAACAAAATGGCCAGTGACCCGACGTACTCCCGGTTTCCTAAAACAAGTTATCCGGTCAAGCTGGAAATTCAAACACGGGCAATAACCCCTTGGTAATAAAAGAATAGAAACTAGTCACGGAAAGCCGATTTTTTGACCAATGCTTCTAATTGCAATCTACAGTAAATACGTAGTACGGCATACAGGTCACGCACTGAGTCCAATTTGTGTTGCTTCAATTGATTGACACTTTACACGCTCAAAAATCTCTGTTGTGATGCAAAAAAATCCCAAGTGGTATTGCCATAATTGAATGTGGCGCTGATAAGGCGTAATATTATGCGTCAGGCAATCCTTGTAGTGTCGCGTGATAGCTTCTAGTTCTATGATATTTTTGCCCGAAATTATGCTCCAGGACCATATGGTCCTGGAGCATATTTTACGTAAAATATTGGACAAGATTATATATTGCTCCAGGAGCATAATCAAATTTGACTTAGACTATTTTTCCAGATCCTGGAGCGCCATATGGTCCTGGACCATAATTTCGGGCAAAAATCTCACAGAAGCCGCGTGATATTACGTTAAATGGTGGCGCTATTGCATGATATCCGCCCGTTGTTCAGCAACATTAAGCCGTAAATACTGCCGTGTGAACGTTGTTTTGCGAATGAATGTTGTTTCGTTGTTTTCCGTTAGACATTAACTTGAGGAGGGATTAGGTGACTATTTTATTATTCATTTATAATTATTTTCAAACTTTTGTTATTTGCGCAATGTTGCATTCTGACGACTGTACACCATTTATTATCCGGGTACAGAGTACACAACGCCCAATGTTCAACGTACACAAGTGTGGTATGCGAAGGCTATGCAAGAAGCATTTACAAAACTTTTCCTGAAACACATTTTGAATATGGCACACAGTACTTTTGCATTAATAATCAAAACATAATTTCAACACAATCGGAACATTTTAAACAAAAAAATTTTTGACCTGTATACTGAAAACCAAGCTGGGGTCCATTAAGGAGGGTTGGCAAGTACTTTCCATCAAATTTTATGGAATTATCAATGCCTTAAGTAATGTGTGCAAAAATTCCAAGTTTATCCGGAAGCGCAAACTCTTTCAATACAGTAACGGATGAATCCTTTTCTTCGGAATAAAGCACATGAGACAGCGTTGGTATATCTCTCTATATAATCCCTAACTTGCTTTGGATTTGACGTAAAACATAAGATAAACACATTTCAAGACGATAAAAATGGAAATGCGGAAGCAGAAAGGAACAAAGAAAACGCAGAAGAGAAGAAGAAGAGGAGGAATGAGGAGGGGAAGAAAGTTGTAAAAGGAAAGTGAGAGTATTTAAAGGAGTAGTATAACGTTATTCATTGTAAGTTTTTCTAAATGTTTTAAGTATTAAAAATAATTGATGTCACGTCGGTAATGATTACAATGCTATTTCGGAGAATAATTTCAGTACAATGCTCACGTTCTTCCTATATGTAATTTCTGTTTTAAAGTTTTCAACACAAAAAAATTATAGGAAAGGTAATTTTAAATCAAAATAATTATATTAGAAGCTGATCCATCCATGTTTGTCTTACCGCTTTTTGAAACGGAGATTCCTTGCTGGTCAGTGCATCACTGTTTGACTCCCGCTACGCCCTCAAACTGAATGCCATTCATATCACCCTATTTCTTAAACGGTTAATCTTTCAACTTGATATTTAAGTCTTACTTCTTCTATTGTAACTAACTCATGTTCTTCTATTTAAAATATGGTATAACATGCTTTCTAATCTCAGTCTCTCATAGCTTGATAAAATCGTTGTGATCCTAACTATTGCTTCACATTAGCAATTAACATTCCCAATTCGTCTAATTATATGTGGAAATTATTTGACCGGTGGCCGATTAAAAAGTCATTGGGCCTGAGCAAAATTCAATGCATGGTTAAAGCATATTCCGAGCTAAATATCACCCTGAATTTCGTTAAATTTTACGCCGCTTCGTGGAAAGGAACATCGCCGGATAAGGAGAGAAGGAGGGCCGCTTATAAACTATCACAGCTATATTTCAACATGAAATTTTGAGTTGGTGTTTTTCAACGACTATATATACGCAAGGTTTTTATCCCCAAAATACACTTTTGAGCATCGAGAAAAATGAGAAAAATATGAGAAACTTTAGGGGCATGCTACCATGAAAAAGCAAAAAGTTAGTGTACGCCTGCATTTCAATCACAATTAGGAACCTAATATGAAGAAACAGGAAGATGTTGGGATAGCTGCCCTTTGTATGGAGCCTGTAAGTGGCTGACCAAGAAGACTTTGGTCCTTCATAAGTACAAAGGATACATGAAGGCAGCCCTTTATAAAATGTAAAATACCAAAGACCTATCAGTATGCCGAAGGGTGCGTATGAATGCTAATTTGGAGGGAGTATATAACACTCTTCTCACAAAGTTAGATTATTCAGCAGCATCACTGTCGTCGTCAAGCTTCTTTTTTTATCAATTCATCGTTATTGCCACCATTATCACCACGTTAGTGGATGAGCCAGACCATCAAAAGTGCCTTATTGGTATCACCTGGGGGGGCAAAGAGGCACTGATACCAGGGGGCCTAACCACTATGCGTACACAAAATGTATGAGGGCCATTCGGTGGGGGTAGCTTAAGCGACCTAGGGGCTCACAAGAGATTATAAGGGGTCAAAATTGAAAAATGGTCCAATGTGTCGAATTACATACCAATTTGTTCGATGATCACAAGGATTTTAAAAAATGTATAGTTGTCCTATCTCCGACTTACCACTATGGAGTTATAAGCCGAAAACCGTTATATAAGTCAAAGGTTAAATTAGCTTCTACAGGGTCAAATATTAAAAAACGCTTCCCCATTTCAGGGAAATGGTCTCATATTATTTAGAAGGTAATTACACAGTAAAATAAGGTATATTTTGGGCAATGTACACTGTTATAGTTACCAAAGTTCACCCAAAATGAACCCCAGCCCCTTATAGGGGTATAGGGGGAGTACTAATGAGGTGCGTAATTGTTAATTTCTACATTGCAGATGGTCGAAACTTTGATTCTATTTTAATTGTGAGAACATTACAAACAATAGGACCATTTCCACTGAAACTGAAGCATTTTTTAGGATTTGACCCCTGTAGAAGCTAAATTTAACCTTTGGACTATATTAACGGTTTTCAGCTTATAACTCCATAGGGGTTAGTCGGAGATTATACAAACTATTACATTTTTTAATCTTGTGATCATAAGAACAATTTGGTATGTAATTCAACAATATTGGATCAGTTTCAATTTTGACCCCTGTATATCTCTTGCGAGCCCCTAGCTCGCTTAAGCTACCCCTAAAGAATGGCCCATCATACATTTGTTGTGTTTTGGTAGTGCCATAGGAGAGGTAGCCTGATAAATGCCCTCTTTGCCCCCCCACGGTGATACGACCAAATGCCGGCTCACCTCCCACTACTTTCGTGGGTGGTATATCGTATCCATCGTCGGCGTCATTTTCAAATAGTAAAGCACTATTGTATGTTCAATTAAATTAGATGTCCGGTTTTTATTAATTATTTCAAAAATATATATACGCTTTCAAAAAAAAAATCACGAAAAAAAGTTGTTATTCATCATTGACCCAACAAGATCATTTTGTTCCAACTTGAAAACATATTTTTTTTGGATTTTTATTCAATTACACTGTTTTTCATTAGCAACATACAAACTGGGTCCAGGTGAATATTGACTTTGGACTCTGAAAACCACCCATTTTCTCCTGAACCGGTGGTGCGGTCGAAATTTGGTAACACTAAAAAAATAGAGTTTTGTACCGTGTACTCAGTGCCTTTAATTATGGAGTAAGTCATTATACAGATTGGTTGGTCAATAGCTTTGTAATATTTGCAAATTAATTCTGTTTGGAGTCGTATTTTTATTATTTTAAGCATGTTGTGGATTATAGTGAAAGCAACCGGCCGATTAAAATGATGAATATGATTTTCTTATTCGGTTACAAGAGACACAGCTGCAAGACTGGTTTACAAGGGGCGCACCACAACCAAATAATCCTACCATGAAATACACGTTAAACTGGATTATTGTGACGTTGTCATGGTATGCTGCGCGGGATGGCAGGAGTAGTGTTGACGAAGCGAATTATAGTAATACCTTGTCAGATACGTCAAAACAAATGCCGGCAAAACGCATGGTTCAAAGCCACAATTCCCACGCAAAAATACTCCAGCATTCCCACCGACATACCATGGATACAACTTCCATATACAGGCAAAAGAAACGGCCAGGAAACACACAGAGGCCCCTATTCCCACTTCCCTGATAAAAGGTACCCGCGCGATTTGTCGCCTAAAATAAACTGAGGAATGAGGAATTGTGACCGTAATTTCATGTCTTTCAGCCTCCTACGTACTAAGTAACGCGTACGATCGAAGCTAAAGCAGATTATTATCGCGAGCCCGTAACCAATAACACTACGTGCACGGTCGTTTTTTACAGGAAAAACTACCAAATTTGAGGTACCATATACTACTTTTTGATATCGATTATTAGTAAAATAAAAATACTACCAAATTTCGATATCGAAAAAATAGAAACCCATTTCCCATACTACTCATTCGATATGAAAAATTACTAGTCATTTGAAATATACCATTTCTCGACGCAGCACCGGCCACCGAAAGCCCTCATTTTACTTGCCACGTGTAAGACTCGTCATTTACAGTTCATCTAAGCCACCTGCTTAAAGAGCAATATATAATTATTGACAGGTATTAGCCGTTATCTATTTTCATCAAGAGGTACCTGACGTACTTGTCACTAAAACCGCTTAATTAAATTGCCATTCAAAACCCCTAATTTTATATTATTATTCCTCTAAGGAATCCTGCTTCAACTCTCTCATATGAACGCCAGATTTTTATGACATTAATTTCCCTAATGAAGATATTGACCTTTCAATTATTTTTCATAACAGAATATTATTGACCGAGACCTAAATCAAATATTCGATGAGCATAGACTACTTCTTAGTTCCTATCTGTGTATTCACAGAGGGCGTGCATCCAGAGGGCGTACATCCAGATGCCTGTTTACCCAGGCGGTGGCGGCCAAGCTTCATTCATAGCGCAAAACTGCCGAACGAGTCATTGGACGAGCCTGAACAGTGAAGTCACTGTGCGCGTTTATAAATAGATCAGTGAGTGGCGAGTGGGAATTCCCGTACGGAGTCGCGAGCGATCTAAATTGCCTTGCTTTAGTCGGTGGTGCATAATTGTGCTGCAAAACTATATCAAATCGGCCATCAAATCGTTTTTAAAGACCGGACATGACAGGATTGCTACATGCAGGTCAACGAATCATTCCACGGTGGTGCATAGGCTAAACTGGTACCGGGCCTGGTACATGGTCCGCAGCTATAAATAGCGGTGACCCTGCGATTGAACATGAGGTCAAACCAGCCTCGTTCAAAATGGATCCCGTTTGTACCGTTATTCATACAAAAAAATACTTACACTGGAGTTGATTCTTCAACTCCAACGGATTTTGAGTGGAAAAATATTGATATTAAACATATTTTCGACTTTAGAATATTTGTCAAGTTTTCGTGATTACGTGCTTAACCTATGGGAACGGCAAAAACGACTGTGTCTTGGCCGCCACCGCCTGTGTTTACCCAGACTGTGTTTACCAAGATTTATCCTGTGATTTAATTGACAAACATTTTGCCAACGGTTGATTGCAATATAGAATTACCAGTATGAGAATAACCAGGGTCTGAAAATAACAGTCCCACCTAAGTGCGCCCTCTCTCTTGATGTCATACCCCTGGAAAGTACATAATTCAAGGGGAGGGTGGCCAATAAATCCCAATTTAGATAGAAGTCGCCAAATTTTGACGAAAAATTCTGTTTTTTTATGTGTTGTCAAAAACCGTTGCAGCGGAAGAATCAACTACACTCTAAAGGGTTGTTTGGGTGCGAGTTGATATATTTTGAAGGAGCTTTGGCCGCCATCCCGAAATCATTGTGTCTGAAAATATAAAATAAGTCGACGGTATTAGTCATGTTGCAATCTTGCTTGAATAATGAATTAAATGCCACCTTAATTTGATGTTTGATGCAGTTTCACACACCACTGCCCGACCAAACTCTGTCTTAATACATTAGATTTTTTCGTCGGTGACTCTGTATTTTCCAGACAAATATTTCTCTCCCGAATGCTTCGTTATGGCGTTTTTAACTGACATTTCACCTTGTATTCTTACATATATATATATATATGTATTATATATATATATATATATCTTATATCTATATATATCTCTCTATATATATATATATATATATAATATATATACTATATATTATATTGGCCGGCGACGGCCAAGCGTCATTCAAAATGGCAATACTAACCTCAAATAGTCGAGATAGATGTTTGATGGACTCGGTCATTGGTCCCATGGCCCTTAACCGACTTCATTCAGGGCATTTATGCACTAATCACTTAAATCAAACGGTTAAAAACAGTGAAAAATCACTTGATAATATATCATTACACATATTTTAAGAATTTTCTTGTAACGTTTCGCGATTATATTGGTTATACCAATGAGATGTCAAAATGTAAGATTTCTTAGTCGACATCGTCTACGCCTATGCGCTGTTGTCCATGAATCACAATTTGTTTCACGAAGTTTACATTTCATTTGAACGTTTATTTAAATCAATTCTATTGAACAAGTTAATGAAAAAGTAAATTATTCCTGAGGCATTAAGGGTTTGCCTCGTTTGAAACCGTGACCCGTAGTTTCACATCCTTGCTTCCCTTTCTTTATCTCGCTTCACAGCGCATGTTGCTTCCTTATGTGGTCTCTGGAAACCCCAGATACTTTTCCATTCCTTTATATATAATAAATTGTCAATTGGCTCGCTTTTCTATTCAGTGCATTTTCTTCGGGTTCGAATTGAGAGAGTATACTTCAAGTCCCTGCCCCGGTACAAACCTCGACAAGCGCCACCGGTTGGGATTTAATTAGGTATAATCAATTTTTGATTTAATTTATAAGCGAAATTCCTATTTTCCTTCTTTTTATTGCGCTTTTATATTAATGTTAATTTATTGTATTATAGAGTGAGGGCCTTATATGCATGATTCTAGCAGAATCTATGACGAAGCGAAACTCAATTCAATGCACGCGAGGATCAAGTAAAGAATACACCCCGAAGAAAGTAAATTGGTAATTTCCAATTTACTTTCTCGCAATATAAGCCCTCCCTTTAATAATACAAAAAATTAATCACGGCCGCTTGAAACTCTGAAATAAAGACTGAAATACATAGTGCTCGTTTACTGGTATCCACATAACACAGTCCTCTCTGGCCCAGTGGTATTCTCACGCCTAGAAAGGAAGGCTCCGGGTTCGAGACCGTGTATTTTTTCGTCTTTATTTAGTTCTGTTCCGCGTTTTCTCCGAGCGTCTATATAATATAATAATAATTTACTTATGAACACTTTCGAATTGTTTTGTATTCTTAGGATACAGGCTCTCCCCAAAAAAAATTAACACACGAGCAAAGGCATTTTGTTTAAAAGAAAAGTATGCATGGTCTTTGTGTTGGTATTACTTTCAAGTCAAAAAATATGTTTTTATTACGATTCATTTCATGCCGATCCAATACGTAGAACAAATGATATGCTTCATCAATAGGAGGGCAAAACAACTTGGTCCGATTTGTGCAAGTTTAAGCATTTACAATGCATGGCGCAACATGGATAGACTTGACTTTAGTGCGCATCTTCTTTCCATTTTAAAAGAAAAATAAATAGATCTTGCTGTGTTATTCTGTTGAATGAAGATTTCGCCTTTGTGTGTTACCAAGCGCTCGTTGTGGATCTACCACAACGGCTCTTCGAATAAGAGAGAGAGCTGGCTGAATTCTTCGCATTCTGGTCCATTATGGGTCTTTTGGGACTTATTACGGGTTTTCTTTAGTCTGGGAGGCCCCATGTCACTGGGCAATGCATAAAGTCCTTTAAAAGTACCGATCCGTAAAATATCCTTAAATTGCTTCATGCAGCTTTTTTTAAAAATTTGCAGAGATCGGTATATCGTCATTTTCGAGTTCACAGTCAGTCGACTTTTTTATTGCGCGATTTTTGAAATCTTTTTGCCTTCTTTACGCATTTACACCATTGACATGGGCCTTTTTATGTCCAATCCCAATCCCGCCTGACTTACACGTCCCCGTAGGCCTATATCAGATATTTCTTTTTTTTCTGGTTTCGGTTGTTTTCGTGCTTTTGTTGTTTATTGTCAGGCTAAGTCTCCGATTACCAAATCCTTCTCAGCGAGTAAAGTATGACTGGAAGAAATTCTCTGAGTGCCCTGAACTACAACAACAATACACTGTGGAGGTACGCAACCGTTTCCAGGTATTGGAAGTAAGAGAGAATCCATCAAAGAGGTATCAGAGATTCGTAGATGCCAACAATGAGGAAATAGGTATGTGTTCCGAAGAAGGAGACACCAAAGGAAACTCACACTCTAAACACTAACTCCAAAATATCGAATACTTGATTTAGGTCTCTTAAGGCAAGGGAGAACATGGAGGCTGCTAGCCGAAAATACAATTCGACAGAATCAGATGAAGATGGTGAGCTGCTGAAGCAAGCAAAGGAGCTTCTCTTCAATACCTACGACAGCCTTACTTACGCGCTATTTCCCCATTTTACATAGGCCTTTTATTTTACCAATCCCGCATGACCTACAATTCACGTAGGCCTATTATCAATCTTTCTTTTTTTCTGTTTCCGGTTGTTTTCATGCTTTTGTTGTTTATTGGCAGCTAAGTCTCCATTACCAAATCCTTCGCAGCGATAAAGTATGACTGGAACAATTCTCTGAGGTGCCCTGAACTACAACAACAATACACTGTGGAGGTAACGCAACCGTTTCCAGGTATGGAAGAAAGAGAGAATCCATTAAAGAGGTACCAGAGATTCGTAGATGCCCAATGAGGAATAGTAATGTGTTCCGAAGAAGGAGACGCCAAAGGAAACTCCCACTCTAAACACTAACTCTAAATATCGAATATTTTGATTTAAGTCCTTAAGCAAGGGAGAACATTGAGGCTGCTAGCCAGAAAATACAATTCGACATAATCATATGAAATGGGAGCTGCTGAAGCAAGCCAAGGAGCTTCTCTTCAATACCTACGACAGCCTGAGAGAAAGGGGAATACTAGCGAAATCCGATCGAGTTACCACGCATGCCCATGACGCTGGCAGATACGGTGAGGCATGGCATGTCACCATGAGGTCACAGGAAGACTAAAACTCAAAGGAAGGCAGGTTGCAAGCCCACGCCCTGAAGAAAGAGTACACACAGGGTTAGACAACTTCAAGGGGCTCCTAGTGCAGCCCAAGTGTGGTTGATTCCTGAGAGGAGATACACATATTCACTGACCACAATATTGATAATGGCCCACTTTAACAGAGGAAGAATCTCCAAGGGCAAGAGACGTCTTTGAGCAGGGCAAAAAGCCCAGGTCCGGACAATATCCCCAGAGGTATTCACTAACTGTGAATTAGATTATGTACTCGAAATATGCACAGGGCTTTAATGGAAAACCACACGCCTGATCATGGTACCTCTCTACTATCATCCCAGTCCAAAAAGGAAACCTATCCCCAACTGACAACTACAGAGGTATGAGTCTGACGTCAACCGCATGATTCTCAACCGAATCAGAAATGTCCTAGATCCCAAACTAAGAGTAACCAGAACGGCTTCAGGCCAAATCGAACGACTGTAGCTCAAACCCTAGCCCTTAGACGTATCCTTGAAGAAGTGAAGAGGAACAACTTGCCTGCGGTTCTGACGTTTATTGACTTCAAGAAAGCGTTTGACTCCACCCACCGAAGCAAGATGATGAAAATCCCCAAGCCTAAAATCTTCTTAATGCCTTAGGAAATATATATTCCAACACAAGAGCTAAGGTTGTTACGCTGGATGAAGAGACGCAGGAATTCGATATCATGGCCGGAGTACTGCAAGGAGACACATTGCCTATTTCTCTTCATTATCGTCCTTGACTATGCCCTAAGGCGTGCCACAAGCAGCATGGAAATCAAACTTGCATTCACATTAACACCAAATAAAATTCCTTTAAAAGGAAAGGGCGTGCAAATTAGAAATTTCCAATTGAAAGGTATGAATATGGTTATACCCCGGGATTATACGTATAGGCTATAGCAGTTATATTTCCACAATAAACACATGATCTTCGGAGTTTGCAGAGAAATAGATAATGTCTGATATAAATCAAGGCATTTTTGGCTATAAATGATTAAAAACACTATCAGTAATCCTCCCGAAAGAGTAAACATATTTTAAATTTGCAGTAATAGCTATAAAAGTGAAGAATAAGTCTGTAGAATATTCTCTTAAGCGAAAAATTGATAGAGAGTGAGAAAGAAAGGGAGTGTCCAAAGATATGAATCTCCATCCATTTACGTGTTGTAGTAAATGTCTTGTGTTCATTATTAGGTTGCTTTTGGTCCTATAACTTGTGGGGTATATTAGCATAACTAAACTTGTTACGAACATGCCAAAATCTGATTTTTGCCGATTTTTTTTTTTTTTTTTTTTTAATAATTGGTTAAAACTTAACCAAGTACAAGTTGTATAATTCAAATTTATACAACTTTTTAAACATTTTTAAAACAAAAATTTAAACTGTCAATAAAAGAAATATAATAAGGGTAGCTATTGAAATTGCCCAGATTGGCCTACAATCATCGTACTTTACCCTTCGCAACCATTTATATGGGTAGTTCCTCTTTGCTCGCCCTTTACTTTTCAAAGGAGTTTTTATTTATAGTACACCGCCAACTGCGAGCTGAGCGCGGTGTCAAGCATATTTAAACATCCGTTGATTCAATACACTCATATAACGATTTCAGGAAACTGCTAACCATCAAGCCTCTAGAAAACATTTCTGCTATTTACTTTTATTGAACATATCTTGTTCTAAATGCACTTTCAGGTTTTCGTAAGGTCTATCTTATTGAGTATATATCCTTATGACGTAAAATTTCAAATGATCCATAAACTATCACACATTTAGATTTAAAGCATACAAAGAGCACGTCCTCGTCTATTATTCACACAAAAACAATCAGAAATAACCTTACAGTGGAGTTGATTCTTCAGCTCCAACATATTTCAAGATATTTCTTGACAACATTTACAAATTTCATAATTTTTCGGCAAGATTTCGTTTTTACGTGTTAAACCAATGGCGATGTCTAAATTTGTGATTTCTTAGCCGCCCACCCCTGTCGCCAGCAACGAAAGTACATTACGCCCTCTATAGATTCATCTTTGTTGTGTTACCGTCGTGTTTTTAGTGTATACCGCTCACGACGGCAAGCAGGTGTGATAAGTGATTGCTTTGTATTTCTAGTCTTTTGAATATTAATATCTTTTTGTCAATGTACGTTCAGGTTTTCGCTAGGTCTATCTTATTGAGTATATATCCTTATGACGTAAAATTGCACATCATTTCATAAGCTATCACACATGTAGATTTTAGAGGATATAAATGGCAAAAGTATTTTCTGCAACACTGATATTTCAAAAGTAGGTCAAAACCCAAGCGAATAGAGCGGGTTGCCCGTCGGCTACCACGCCCAAAAAGTTCAAAAGAGTTCCGGCTGTCACACTTACTGATTTGGACTTTGCGGATGACTTTTGCCTCTTATGTAACCAGATTCAGCATGATCAGCAATTACTCTGGAGGGTAGAAACAGAATGCAATAAGATGAGGCTTTGCGTGAATGCCCAAAGACAGAGGTAATGACATGCAATATACCTGAAAGCCTCTAGTCGTGAACATGAGGCACTGAGAACCGCTACGGGGAAGTTCTGAAGGAGGCCGATGACTTCAAATACCTTGGTTCATGGGTAGAATCCACAGAAGCCGATATCAAAATCAGGAAGGCACTTGCATGGAAAGCCCTAAACAAGATGAACCACATATATAAATCCCATATGTCCCGAGAAGTAAAATTGAAGCTTCTTCACCGCAATCGAGAATCAGTATTACTGTATGGGTGCGAAGCATGGTCATTGACCCCAGTTCTAGAGAGGTCTCTCGATGGCTGTTACACCAGAATGCTAAGGACAGTGCTTAACATCAACTGGAGACAACAGCTTCATAACTCCGTGCTTTATGGTGAACTACCTAAGGTTGGAAACAAGGTAGCAACAAGAAGGATGCAGCTTGCAGGCCACTGTTACCGCCATCCTGAGCTGTATACCAGTAGATTCGTTTTCTGGGAACCAACACATGGACATATCGGACAAGGGGCGGACAACGAAAAACTTAGTAGATATCCTGAAAAAGGGACGCAGGAGTGGTAGTCTAGACACAAATGAGCTTACGACATGCATCACGATCCGTGTAGATCCCGGCTGAGGCCGACTTAGTAGTAGTAAATAAAATACTCTAATTTGACAGTATTACAACAAAATACAATTGAACTTCTATAGCATGTATAGGTTTTCTGTATATTTTTACAAAACGGTAAATTTTACATTCTTAATTACGCAACGTAAGAAGTCTACATCGGTGGACAGGCATACTAATGTAAATTAGGACGGTCGTCATTGCTTTCTTATTCACTTCACATTCCCAATCTCTGTATAATAGCCCATTCTTTATAAAGGACTAAAATTGGAATTAAACGAAACCTCCAAAATGGGTTATGCTTACGGTGCATTTTGGTTGTCCCTAGCAAATTTATTTGGTTATGGATTCACTATCTTATCCTCCAGAAAGGTGCTTTCAAAATAATTTCAGTTGTTCTGATGTTGCGTTTTGATTATTTAAGGATTACCATGACAAATGCCGCGGTCTCGCAAATCGTATTGTTGTGTTTTTTCATGGTGGTTGTGGTGTATGCATGCAGCATGTTGTTGTGTTGCTACAGATGTGTTGACGTGTTGATAATTGACATAACAATAGGCCTATCACTCATGTCTTGCCTTGATGGGGGGGGGGGCAGGGTATAATTTCTGTCTGTTCCTGAGGGAATGGGCTTGGGTTACAATTAAATTAAATGCTGCCAATTAGTCGCAGCACCACAGCTCATAGGGAGGGGGGGGGAGGTAGGACACGACTTGCTTATTTGGGATTGGGGATTTCCAAACGGGTAATTGAGGGACGTTAAATGCATTTACTATATAGCAGTCTCTGTGTCAGTAGATAAACCAAAAATTCTCCTTTTTTGAACCTTAGTTCGATAATCTTAGTAATTTTATGGTAATTTTGGAATATTATTGACTTCAAAACCTTTCGGGGTTAGTGGATTAACCCCTAAATCAAATATGGGCCAGTTTTCTACACATTGACAGTGTCCCACAGACTAGCACCCAGAAGTTGATGGCATTTTGAATTCGCTTTGTGCTGTTAGGTTGGCAGTCCTACCCCCTTTGAGTCTATTCACATCAACGCAGAAGGGGGCGCACGCACCACTTAATAGTTCCGGCAAAAAAATACGTAATACTAAGTTACTCCTTTTAAGCTTTGTAAAAACAATGTGCAAATGTGTTTTAGGGAGATATATTGTCAACTATTTGGAATTAGAAAGTTAAATTAGTGTCAATTGAAAGCTGTGAATTTCTGCACTGATATAAAGCTTCCATAAAAAAAATAAAAAGTTGTTTTTTTTTTACAAACCCAAACACATAGGGACTACATGCCTTTCAGGGGGGAGTATAGTACAGTGTGCTTCATTGAGATTTTGGCCCGAAAGTATGATCCAGAAGCCATTTACAAGCATATGGTCAAGGAGCATAAGTATACTCGGAGACAGAAACCTTTGATGAGCGCGTACTTCCTGGTTGTAAAAGGGGCGAGCTATCAGCGCATATGGCGTGTGGTCGGACGGGT
>JAMKCH010026671.1:0-17828 GCA_023653785.1 Ophioderma brevispina
CGATCTGTAGAACTTGTTTAGCTATATGTATTTCTTGTTGAACTACATTATACTGTTGGGGTTTGTTGTGGGTTTCAAGCCTTCACCAGGAACTGAAAATTGACCACACAGGTTTTAAACTGTGATTCGAAATGGGTAAGCTCAACGAGGGATCATTTTGACACCACCACTGCCGTTGCTGCTCATCAAATCACAGCCTGGAGGCGATATCAAGGATGTGTAATTAAAGCTTCTACGGTTGTTCCCTCCCAATCTGAATATCATGAAATATTCATTCATTAACAGTTTTCACAAGAAATAGCTTGCGGGTGCATGCCCAGGCACATTTAAATTAACAAAATGCTATGATTGCCCTACAGGCATTAAAATTTGCCTATTAGTGCCTGCTATGTGTTCAGGCCCCAGGAATAGGTACTAACGTAGGGTTAAACTAATAACCATTTACTAATTTAAACTTTTGTTTAATGTATCATTTTGCCTCAATAACCACTTTTGCCACTCAAAGCATATCGATCGGGGCGGTACCGGTTTGAAGGACCTCTCTCTGGGCACAAACAAACTTCTTCACAACATCTTAGATCATATTGAAAAGCGCGCCACTGCTTAATATAATTAACCTTAATTAGTTGGGTCACTTGTATGCTCTATACCAAAGCCACACAAAGCTAGGCCCTGTGCCAAATTCTCAAATTACATTTCATTCTCATTTTTCTCATAATAATTTCGTAGACACTTACATTTTACAATTTGTTGTTTGCAACATCGAAGTCCATATTAGCGAAAAGATCAGATGGTTTATTCAATGACACCGTCTTTAATACCCTTGACAGTCTTAATATGCACAAAGCAACCCACACTTCTTCAAATATTTCCCATCCACGACATCGGTCATTATCAAACCGTTTTGGCTAGTTTCGATATTTCCTATTTCTCATTCCCTTCACAACACTAGCTATCGGAACCTCGTGTCACATCGCATTTTTCTTCCCCTGATTGTACCTGCACAAACCCCGTGAAGTAATTTGTGATTGGTTGGAATATATCACACGACAAGCATCAGGCATGGTGTGAACGTTCGTATTATCACGTCGTGCCTCGCGTTTGTTTGGTGGGTTTGAGATTCTTTAGCGTGTGTATCCGCAATGGAGTAGTCCATGCCCGCGGCAAAGCTAGACTCTTTAATAAATATTGTTGATTGTCCGGTTAAAGTGTGTTCGTGCTGGGTGCAGGCGGGGGTGCGGGGAACCCCTGATAAGGCTGATTTTGTATAAATTTTGGCAAACCCTGGGGATGCAATGCGCTGCCTTCCGCACCCTGCTGGGTATGCCTGGTGAATATCCAAACTTCAATGACCCACTCATTTTTACTTCAAAGCCTAATCATTTCATACTTGGTCCTTGTTTTTCTTCGACTTTCGTAACAATCCTAGATAATATTACGCTTCCTACGACTATTTTAAAGCCTTCCCTTCGCTAGCTTAACTGTGTATCCCAATGAAAATCAACCCAAAAATAATGATACAAATGTAACTGTTGGAGTTTTAGCTGACAAACAACCAAGCTACAGTTTACTGATCTTTGCCAGTTTGTACAGATGGAATGCTGACCCACAATTTGCTTTCATCATAGACATACCAATAAATCAAACATCCAACAAAACAAAATAACCTCTTTACAAAATATTCCGAGCATCAACAAACAAAAACAAAATTGACAAATAATTCTTTAATCTCTGAAGTATCAATAACAAAAAACAAAATTTTAAAAAATAAACTGGTAAAAAAACCATTTAAACCTTTTTTACCTCGTCTTCGTCTGGGAAAACATGTCTGTATTCGGATCTGGTAACAGAAGACACCTTTAAAATAGAGAAATTAGTTTCTGAAGCACTGAGTAAAATACCAATGTGTCATTTTCTATGCAATTTCTTTATTGAATTAAACTAGAAACACAAAAATCAAAACAGAGTAAAAATGATTCTTTTCTCAGAATACAAATGATGAATAACCATAATAAAAAGGTACTTCTCCAAATAAGATAAGCAATTTTTAGCACATTTAATTGTCATTTTATATATATGACCTAACCATACACTGAATGGAAACATAAACATGCAGTTTAGCTCGTACCTGACTGACCCAACTAAACATTAGGTTTTATACTAGATTCCCCTGAAATGTGGACCGGATATTGTGGCCAAACACATATCAATTTAATTATGCTCCATTAGAATCACACCATTTATTAATTATTAATGATCAATGACCCAATCTTCAGCCAACAGGTAGACGTTACAAGCAAGCTTCAAAGGATGTTAAACTGATTTTCCTCAGCAAGAAGTGGTGAAATCTAGCCAAGATTTTACAGAATATCCACAAATATTTCGAGGGTTGACAAAACAGAGGACGCTAATTCAGCACTAAGGAAATATTAAGAATTCTTTAATTTCTGCTGTAATACTGCCTTTTGAGAAATGTGTGATGTTTAATTATTCTTCTTAACTAAGCCAAATCTATCCTTTCTCCCCCCCCCCCCCCAAGAAATGTAAAAACTCATAAAGCTCATATATGCCGTAATGTAAGCAAACATTATATAAACTTTAGTAACAAAACAATTTTTAATTATGAACAGCAGAATAAAGAAATTCTTTAAATATTTTTTCAGTGCTGAGTTACGTCCTTATGTTTGTCGAAACCCTCGAATTTTTATGGTCTGAAGTAACCATTATACATTCCCTAACAGTAGTGGTACATCAAGCACCCCCAATCTGTTGAGATCATGCTCTACTGCCATAACCCATCTGGGAACCCATTTCTGAAACAAGCAAAAGTATCAAAGATCACTGGCAAACTCTACCGAAACCTTTTCTACGGGGATAGGATGTCACCTCTATCAACCACTCGGTTATTAGTATTATTATTAATGTTGCTGGGATTTATTCGGGGTACTCAATTCTGGATTTGATTTGTATACCAGCTATTGCTTAAATACAGAATATCGCTCTCCTCCGGGATCATGTGAATGGGCAAAAGAAGTATGAAAGCCAATCCCATCCTTCGGAGGGGAATATTAAGCCGTCGGTCATGTGTACAGAGTCACAACTGCAGATGTATATCGCAGCCAGTGTCAAGTAAGAGTAGGGTGAAAAACCCCTAACTTTCTCAAATCGCCCCAGCCTCCAAAGCGGGGCCATGTTAGGAGCGTCCGTATCGTGAATACATGTGGCTCCAGGATTTTTCCCAAAAGCTTACTCAAGATGAATAAATCCTGACACCACCACCAAGCCCATACCAATGACTTTGCAGTGGCTGGCACCAGACCTCTTTTTCTGGGGGGCAACGGGGGGCCAAAGTGAAAATCTTGGGGGGGCAAAGTGAAATTCTGGGGGGGCAAATATTGAAAAATTTGAAATTTCTCACCAATTTGGCCCAAAATCGCTGATTTGGCCCCAAAGCACTGAATTTGCCCGAAATCCTTCTTTTCTTTCGACCAGGGGGGGCAACTGGGGGGCAGAAAAAAAATTCGGGGGGCAAATGCCCCCCCCTAACGCCGACCACTGACTGGTGGATATTGCTAAGAAGATTGGGATTAGCTACTCAAACTCAGTTATCAGTAAGGACACGGTAACTTTATCCCCTAAACTGATTATAACATGAGTCCTGAAAGTAAATTGCTGAGCCATGCAATGCATGTCCGCCAAGAATAATGTTTGAGGTGTGACTATATACTATATTTGTTGTGTGTGTGGGTGTGGTGTGTGCACTTACAAGAGATAACATTCCGAGTGTATTTTCAAGTATAATGAGACATTCTGACGGTATTGTTACATTGTGGGTGATTTTTCTTCATTGTGGGTGTATTTTGTTCTTCATTGTGGGAGTATTTTACTAGAGTTAGTATGTACGAATGTCCTATAACAGAATAACTGTAATCTAGTATTGAGGTTATTCCGAAAAGAGTAGAAAAGAGGATTTTTCTAGTTGGAACGATAGAGGCATGCGAGCGCAATCCTCTTGGCTAAGAAAAGTGAGAAAAACCTAAAAAATTTTTTTTTTTTTTTAAAAATGTTAAAAATATCTAAACAAGGCGGTTCTCGAACCACAGTCTCGCCTGCTTTTGCGCTTTAATTGTAAGACAAAGCAGCACACCCGAGTGCAACTGGTGCCCTGTGCCCTGTGAGTCCAGGTGTGTCCCCAAAAAGTTGTGCAAGCAGATAAACTCCAATTTCTTAACTAGTTTAATTTCCACTATTTCATTTGACAACCACCCTAGGGGTCACAACCGTTTCCATTGTGGAGATATTAATCTTGACAAGTTGAAATTCCCTCCCCCAAGAGCCTAAGTCAGAGGTTTAGGAGTAGTAGCACCCCTGGTTTTGCATTTATAGTTATTCTTACTTCCTGCCCTTTAATTTGACCAACCCACCCCAGGGTCACAACATTCCATTGTGGACGATATTAATCATGAGAAGTCATCAACAAGAGCATAACTAAGGTTTAGGAGTAGCCACCCCGGTGTCATGCATTTGATAGTATTAGATACCTATCACTCTTTCATTTTACGCCACCCTAGGGGTCACAACATTTCCGTTGTGGAGATATTAAGCTTGAAAAGTCCACCCACATGAGCACAAGTACAAGACCTTTAAGAGTAGCACCCCCGAGTTTGCATTTATAGTATTCTAGACTTCTCACTCTTTCATTTGAACCAACATAGAGGTCACACATTCTTCCGTTTGGGAGATATAATCTTGAAAGGTCCCAACATAACTCATAACAAGAGATGGTAGGAAGTAAGCACCCCCGGGTTTGCCATTTATTGTATTCTTTATTTCCTGGCTCTTCATTTGACAACCACCCCAGGGGTCACAAACATTTTTCCAGGATAGAGATATTAATCATGAAAAGTCACGCAAAAATCCCTTAAAATTCACTAAATTTAGTAAAAATATTGAAAATTATTCATTGGCAACACTATTTTTTTAAAAATCATGTGACCACATTTTAAATTTGAGTCGCCTACGGGGTCCAGAAAGCGGGTGATGAAATGCACAATCTTTGCGTATTTTCACTTTTTCCAGAATTGTAACAGGCTGGGAACCCAAAAGAATGACCAGAACTAGAAAAATCATTTAATGACAACATGGGCACTGATCTGCTATATTGATGTTAATACCTTGTTGTGGTGTACTCCCCCTTTTGATAAGTCTTTTGTTTTTACACCTGTTTTGTTCACCACCATATCACACACAGCCATATATGCCAAATAAAACAACATGCTAACCTAATTTATTGTAAGGGTAAAACAAACTCCTGAAACAAATTCTTTTTGACAGTGTAGTATTTCACATGGGACCATGGACAACTTAGAAAATTTGGTGAAATGGACCAAGCATTTAGCATTTTTTGTTGCCAATTTTAAAATATATCAAAGAATGCCCCTTAATTGGCTGACATGATTTTGACACAATTATGATTCACACAAAAGATTTGTTACACATCATAGTAGTCTCATGTATTGTATAGCGAAGGAATTTGCATATCCAAATGTACCTTTAAGCGATCAGCAATTACGCATATTTAATAGATCAATTGCATCAAACATGCCCCCTTTCAATTGATCCACTTGAACTTTGACGCATTGTGGATTCATACAAAGATGTACGGCATAGAAGGCTCATGTAGCCGAGGAATTTTTCATATCCAATGTACAATTTCAGGTATACAGCACATTGATGCATATTAATTAGATCAATTGTATCAAAAATGCCCCTTTATCGGCCCACCACCCCACATGGACTTTGAGGTGCGGCCCCCCCGGCCCAATTATGTTAACCCAAAGATGCATGGACATGTATTCTGTCATGCAGTTTTTTTTTGTTTTTTTTCAGCGAAGGAATTTTGCTATCCGATGTACGGTTTCAGAGATACAGTAATTACGCATATTGAATTAGCAATTTGCATACCTAAGTCGCATGTATCAAACACGTTCAAATTGACAAAAAAGATGCCGCACCATGATAGGCTTTTTTTCAGGACAGTGAAGGACTTTTCCGTATCCAATGTACCGTTTTCTCAAAATTAAGCAATTACGCTGTTTTTTGCATATTAATTAGCTCATTTGCATACTTAATTTGCCGAAATAGACAGGAAATCTAATCAGTTCGAGAACTCTCAGCCCGCTCCAATCCACCAAGTTACATCATCTACGCCGTTTTACGGAACTCCAGAAAACTGGTACACAAGCCTTGCCGGGAAAAATTTTCGTTATTATGCAAATAGATACTCAATTGCATATTTTACGCCCAAAATTAACAAGTCGAGAACTCGTGGACCCGATTCTTTCCACCAAGTTACATCATCATAGGCCCTTACGGAACTCCAGATAAATCGTACACAAGCCCGTCAACACGACGTCAGACAGACAGATACAGACGACAGACAGACAGACAGACGGACGGACCAGACAGAAGACGACAGACAGAAAAGTGATACTAAGTCTCTGCCGAACAAGTTCAGGCGAGACAAAAAGTGTCTTTTAAAATAAAAAATCCAAAACCATATAAGTTTGAAATTCTTCCTTATATAGTTTTGAAAAAGTGTTATTTTTCTGAAAAAAATGTCTAAAAAGTGTCTTTTTTAAGAATTTTCAGTAAAAACTACCACAATGTAGGTCTTCAAGGAGTGTGTGTGTGTGCTGTGTGTAACATTATGATGATATTTTACATGAAGTTGAACACAAGGATGCCCACAGGTTACAACAGATGTCGCCACAAAGCCCTCTAGAGCATCATCTCTGCTTTCTGTAAAAACCTGATAAACAGTTTTGTTGTAAATTTATTAGAGAAATACACCAAACTACAGGAGTGTACCCCACTTCAAACTCAACTTATACACAAAAATGTGTGTTCTTACAAGAGGTACATTGGGGAGTAAATATAGGTACAAAGCCACATTGTGGGCGTTTTTTTTGTCGTATGGGAGTACGCCCCCACACGAATCTCTGACAAATGCTGTTTTTTGGCCTCTAGGGGGGGGGAGGTAAAGGTTCTAGCTATGGGTATGCACACAGGGTTACACATGGATTTTGTATATTGCTGTGAGGGTGTAAAAAATTATACCAAAAATCATCCCACGTGTATGAATATACCTACAATCCCCCACAAATGCTGTATGTACGATTTATACACAAAAACACAACCACTTTGTGGGGGTATTCCCACAATGTACTTCTTGTCGGTATGTTTACTACATTCTTGTTTCTAAGATTTATAAAAAGTTGTGGGCCTTTGAACTACAAATATCCTAACTTGCCCAATATCACCAGTGGATGATAATAAAATCTTGTGGTCGCCTGTTCTGCAGCTGGAGGACGCAATGGTGGTGGTGGTGGCCCAATATTATGGAAGCCCGGAAAGTATTTTCCCACTTGGTGTAGTCTGATCACCACTGCGGAAGATTTTATCTAAATTGGTACTGCATGAGGAACTAACATGATTCAGTCCCTCATAGAGAATGTGTGTAATGAAAACTAAATCTCAAATATCTCCAGAAAACAAGGGTTCTATGAACGTTTTTGCATCAGGGGTCCGTTACTTTGTTGTTTTGAATATGTATCGTAATGGACATATGGAACCTAGTGAGATAAGTGAACATTTTTTGGGTGCCGCAGACGTGAAAGTGCGCAATCTCTCCGGGCGAATCCATTTTCCCATAAGCCTTTCGATATTTTCCAGTTTGATATTTTAATCTTGTTTTTTGACAATTCAATTCAATTTACGCCAACTTTTTTTTTCAATTTTAGACTCAAGGATACCGTATTACGGGACTGCCGTAGGCCAATGAAAAAAAGGCAATTTTTATATTTCTAATAATCCCACCCTTATTCTTGCCTGTATTTCTTGATGTTTGCATTTCGATCATATTTCACAGTGCATCGAAGCATTTACATCACTGGGACCCCCAGCAGCAGAAAAATGTACAGGTCATTCTCATAAATATGTACGGCCCGTTTCATAGGTAGATGCAACTTTAGCATTTTACACTTTGGGACCCCCTGTGTAAAAATAGAGGGGGCTGGAAGATCATTGTGGCCATTTGCACTAGTCCCTGACAAGGCCTACCGCCACTATTCTTATACCAAGTTCCTTCTATTTGTATTTCAAGGGACACTCAGGTCCCAATAGTCAAAATTGGTCAACCGGTTGTCAACCTGAAAAACATGTTATTTTTGTTTTCATCTGTCATTATAACCCTGTTGAGCCCATCGTTTGCTTGTTTTATTTTGTTGAAAAACACAAAAAAACACCATAAAATTAAAAAAAAAAAAAAAAAAAAGCCTTTTAAAGGGAATTAAAACCATGTCAAAAGTTGTGGCAGGACGTGACATTTTCCCGTTTCAATTGTATACCAGTATTCATTAATACCTAAAAGACACCAAAAGATTATATTTGGTGGTATTCTATTTCAGAATTAAATTACTAACCCTTCAAGATTATACAATACAAACAATGAGATGTCTGGTTATAAAACTTACAAAGTTACACTTAATTGAATCCTTGTTCACATTTTTCCGTTCACAAATTTGTCAGTCCAGGCTTTATGTGGGAAGGAAGGCCTGCTCTGTGTATAAACTAGATTCCATCTTTATGAGAAATTATTTGCAAGAGTACTTTCACTATACAACAAATTAAATTAACAAGTTTTGCCAACTATTCTAATGTGTCTTTGCTTTACAAATGAGAAGTTTTTCAGTTCACATGGCAGGACGTGACGTAGGTTTGTCACGTCCAGCCACTTTAGTTCTAATATCTTGTAATTATAGTGTTGCACCTTCTATCTTTATAGTTGTTTCAAGTTGTGCATGGGATTTGTTGAATAAAAAGGTAACTTTGAAGTGTTGTAAGTTTTATAGTCTGTTTTCAAAAAAGTAGTATTCCGTTCACAATGGACATTGTCACTCCTGCACAAGCAGTTAAACAAGAAACCAGACAAACTAAAGCTTTTGAAACATTAGAAAAGCATAAGGGTTAAAACAAATAATTGTTTTATGGGAATTAGTTAAAGTATTCCTTGTAGAAGCATAAAAATCGGTTTTTGTTTATAGTAATGGCCAAAAGGAAGGATTTTAGGTCCAAATTCCGCACAGTCCGTCCTGCCACACAAACACATAAGGCTTATTTTCTGCAAATTCCACTGAGTGAGACTTTTCTGGCAGTTACAAACATACTTTTACTAACTAGGAGTAGTTAATCTATGGAAAATAACTCCACTTACTATTGTTTTTTTTTTTTAAATAACTTTTTTATGTCAAAAAAACCTTGTTTTGGGACAAGAATAGAGGTAATAAATTGGATAAACGGCAAAAATATTTAAGCTTAAATGTTCATATATCAGCCAGAGCTGCCAAAAAAACTGCATGGGAAGAAAATAAAAGATTAGGACAAGTCTAATTCTTTGGTAATTAAAATAATTTCCCATTCAAATTATTGTATGTTTCACCAAAATTGCTCATTTTTAACTTTCTGATCAACAAAAGCAATTAAGGAGAAAGATTAAGCTCCAGAACTTTTTTTTTTTTTTTTTAATTTTTTAGGTTTTTTCTTTTTTTAAATTAAAGCTTGTTACTGTGTTTTGAAAAATGACCCCGGTTGCCAAAGTTGGCCTCTACCTATGAAACGGTGCGTACACAATCATTGTTTTTTGCCTGCATCTTGAAATAATGTTGGAACACTTTGAATGATTTTCAGAAACTGTTTCACCCTGTCTCCCCCAATCAATGTTGAATGGGGTCTCATCATCAGAATCTTGCCCAGGGCTAGAATTTTTGTCAAACTCCGAGCAGTCGTTCTCGCAAAGATCTCGTAAATTGATTGCATGAACTCAAGTGTTTTAAATCTCGTCACTTTAGATTTAACACGTAGTGAATTATGTTGATTCACGGCAAAATTTGTTTTGAGGAATCAGACTGATTCTCGCACACAGCGACGAATTTCTACCCCTGCTAGCATCCCCCCACTTGAGTGATTGAGGTAGGGGAAGGCTAACTTGAAGTGGATGTTGGGCTTGGTCACAAGGAGTGATACCAGTGGCTGGTAGGCTCTTAACTCTGGCCCATGTGATCAAATGTACGCAAATGGTGGTGAGTTTTCCACCTATTTTTTTTCCCAAGATTGTGGATAGCTCAATTGCTAGCTCACCTTTTGTTGTTCATCCCACACTTTTCTTCCTTTCTCTTATTCTGAATTCCTTTCAGCCTGGCATACTGCTCCCATCGCGTTGTGCTTGGCTTTAGGCACCTGAAATTCTGGAAGAAAATGTATTAATCTTACTTCCAAATTAATTTGTGTAATTGATGTTTTAACTAAAATATCAAATATATCAATGTGAATATGTATCTGAGTTTGTTCAAATTGTTTAATGATTTTTTTTATATGACTTACTGGGTTTTCCTCTTGGTAATGTTTGTTGGATCAGCAACTGGCAATTAAACAAGATATATAATTGAAGAAATCATCAATGGGCCTAAATCCACTTTTGGTTGCCATTGACTTATTAGTAAGAATAAGAGAAAGAGTGTTACAAAGACACATTTGACACTAATTTCACACTTCAAGCATACTTCAATCCAAAGTTATGGTTTGGGCATTTTACACACATTTGCCAAAATGTTTGGATTTTTTTTGAAAAAGTTTTGGTTAATTTCCTTGCCAAAATGACCAAATATCCAACTTTTTTCCATGAAAATTGTTGTTTGTAACATTCTTAGTAAAAAGGAAATTTGAAAGTGAGTGGTGTTGAAAATACTTAAAACAAAATCAGTGGTTTTGCTTAAATCCGCAAAATCTCAACGCAAAGTGGCATAACTTTGATGCATTTTCGATTTTCTCTGTACCCGAGATTACCTTTACAGCGAATCTTGTTTCAAAGTAGATTTTTGCACAAATTGGGCTGCAAATATGTTTTCCAAACAGGGCCTAAATCCACTTGACACCGAAAATAGAAATGAGTACAAAAACCCCTGTAAAAATCAAGATAATATGTAGTTTTTTTTTGCTTCAACATGTAAGACTCTTTCTTGACACAAATTTATAAATTTTTTAGTTTTTGGGAAAAAAATTATGGTTAGGCGACGAAAATTAAAAAAAAAAACCCCTGTTTTCCGGGCCCGACCGACCCGATTTTTTTCAGTTTTTTCATAATTTTTTTTTTTAGTTTTTCCTAAAATCATGTAAATTCAGCTATGATTTATCCCCAAATTTATCAATTTTTGGCTAATTTTTTAAAGAAAATTTGTTTGTAAAAATACTTCATATTTTTTCCTGATTTTGGGGCTATTTTTAGGCCATTTTTGCCCTCCAAAAAGAAAAAAAGAGAGAGAAAAAAAAAAATTCGCCCGACCGACCCTACTCGAAAGGTCCGCCTCGCCCGTAAAACAGGTTGTTTTTTGTTTTCGTCGCCTTATATTAAAAAAATGTGATTTCTCGAACTATGAAACGTGATTTTTGTTTTTTTTAGGCCCTTTTGGAAAACAGACTCTTCATTAGGTATTCAATCCTCCCGTTACGTAATCGGTGACCGAAACCGCTGCACACCAGACTTGTGCATGGTTCTCACTAAACTTGGAATTATTTTTGAGTTTTTCCCGAAAAAAAGCATGTAGCAAAATAATGCTGCGACAGATTCAGCCATCCTTCAAACTATAGCATTGCATGACATCTTCTATCCCATTTCCTTAAACGGTATGAAGAGAAACTGGTCAACTTTTTCGCTTAAGGGCAAACGAACATCGATGGGCGATTTCAAGAAGTTGTCCTCTTTGCTGCTGCACTGTGCACGTCCCCTTTGAAAATACACGCTAACTATACCTTGGCACTCGGCCACCTTTCGAGGCTCTCCGTAAATATCCGAAATCTAGATTTATGAATGTGACAATTGGAACCCGTTCGCTGGATTGGCGGGATCGCTTCGCCGATGGGATTTTCGAGAAGCTTCAGATGACGCACTTCTCAGCCATATTTGATATTTCCAAAACTTTACCGTGTTGAACCAAAGCTATGGATTTTCTAAAGTTATTTACATGTCTTTTTCAGTACGAGTAGTCATTTTCTTGCAAAATATAATTATCAGTTTTATGTAGAATTCTTTACATAATGAAAGAATAACATATTTTTTCCCGAAGTAATTTGGTGCACATTCTCGCGCGGAAATAAAAGAAATGTAAGTGGAAAAATCTCCGCCATTGGCATGCTGTACAAAGCCCTACGCCTGTGATTGACAGCTCTTGAGTTGACAATGCCGCACGCTTCCGGTTTAGGTTTTCACGCATTTTTTTCACTTTCTAATGCGTGGTTTGAAAGAGTCGCTTTACGGAGTTTGTGAAGGACGTATTACCGTATACGTCTACGTATCACATTATGTTATTAATTGGTTAAGAGCTTTTCGTCTTGACTGCCTGTTGGTAAGAATCCCCAGTTTATTCTTGTAATTTACGAATAAGTTTCAAACCAAAGATGTTTCCCGAAAGACCTTTTTGAGTTCATTCTTCACGCACATGACCTTAAAACTTCAAAGCGGGGTGGCAATAAGCCGTTTGTATAATTTCGTCGCTACCAGAAAAAAATGATTTGTTCTAGTTCATTACTAATGTAATTTTTGTCGTATTAAACATAGTCCTGTAAGTAGCTGTTGCCGAATGAGCTTCCCCCCCCCCACACACACACACACACACCTCAAGTAAGAGTGTGTTCACAGTATTCAGGATTTTGGAAACTGGGTGCATGGATTTTGTATTCCCACATGTTTAATGTAGGCCTACCGACATATTTTTTGGCAATGCGACGGGGAAGGGGAGGGGAAGGAGGCATAGCTAATAATTCATTGAGGGGCTTATACACACAAAATTGAACTTGCTAAGTTTTATTGTGCATTCCAATAATTTACCGTGTTAATAGTAGATCATTTTTTAAGAAAAATAGGCAAATTGTTAAAGAAAAATATGCAAATTTTAAAGAAAAATATGCAAATTAAGTCTATCAAAAGTGCTTATGATGGATTGGCTTATTCCCTGAAAATAGCTAATAGTTCATTTAGGGGTTATATATCGCACGAGACCAATTTTATTATGCATCCAATACTTTAACGTGTTATAGCACACCATTTTGGAAATTGTCATAGTTTCGCATTTTAGGGACAATAGCAATTAGTATAAAAATCCAGCAAAGAGAGTGAGAAACTAATACCATTACATAGAGACATGCATCAGGGTGAGTTTCTACAATTTTGAAGTATCTACCATGTACAGAGATTAAGACAGTCTTAATTTTCTACAAAAAAATGCTTACAACCATGAATTTTACCCATTTTTTATCATTCCTATGCAAATTAGTTCATATTACACAGGATAATGTTATTCTTTTATATACTATGTTAAGCTGCTTATCTCAGGGAAAGATATGCTGAAAATTTCTAGTCTGTATCTTGTGATATTTTTTAAGATATCATTTATTATGTACTAAAGATGCTCTTTTGATGGGCCATAAAAAATAAAAAGATTTGACCTTTGACAAATGGTCTCCCAATTGCTTTCTGTACGAGTACTAAAATTGGAATATCTGCGCAACTATAGATCCGATTTTGAAAATTCAAAATGTTAGGTGCTGCAGTTGACCCCCTCTATCAAATGGTGGGTCTTTTAAAACCTCTAGATATCAATATAAAATTTCCCCTGAAGTGCCTATCTTCATATGGGGCATTATTATGCATGAAATCAATTAATGAGTTAAAAGTCCATGGGCCCGATCGCTAATAGCCCCGTCCCCAGGACCCAATTTACCAGTAAACAACAAGTTTTTTGGCCCAAAATTTTGAAAGATCGGAAGAAAGTGATATTTTGTCATTACCCTGTGCAAAATCGTAGGGCTAAAGGATGTTTACTTTGGAAGTTATGAAGCGAAATATGCCCTATTTTGGTTCGGACCCAATATTAATTTTACACAGCACTCTATTGGGGCTACAAAATCACGTTTTAGGTCTTGCACCTCAAAAACTGGGTGAAATATCGGTGCAAACATTTACAGATGAGTTGGGGTAGTCTATTCAATCAAGATGAAAATTAATCTACTTAAATCGGGCCATCTCACTTTAATCAGTTCTGCTGATCAATTTTAGTGTTTTAGAGCATTTGAAGAGAAACAATATGACCATCATGTGAAATTTTACAGAGCTAATACCCACTAAGCCCCAGGTGTAGTAAATGGTCAAAACTATCAAGATTTTGATGTTAAAAGTAATTATTACTCTGCAACACTAGCATCTTCTACCTTTTGGACTGGAAGCTGCAGGAAGAGAAAAAGAGATGGGATGTCTAAGTATGTTAATTTGGAAAAAAACAAAGTCCATTACAGGCGATTTTAAAAACAATGTATATTCACAGCTTGTTTGGGTTTGTGTGAAATTAATTTTACATAAAATAGCTACCATGCTATATTTTAGTTGTGTACAATATTAATCATAATGCTGAATGGTTGTTTAGGGGGAGATTTTTCCCCACCTTGCGAGAATCCTTTGGATTCGACAAAGGATTTTGTAATTAGAGAATAAAGGTATTGTTTTTAGCCTCTTTCGTGTATCTATCGTGTCATATATCACACAGGCGACCGCATTATTCTAAGTACAACCACAAGGGCGCAGCACGAGGTGTTTTTTACCCTAAAATAGTCTGTTGCACGTGTGATATGACAAGATAGATACACGGCAGAGGCTAAACACAATACCTTTATTCTCAATTCTTTAACACTTTATTCCAAAATAAGATTTTTTTTTTTTTTTAAGAAAAATTTGATAGATTTTTACCCAACGAACTACTCCGGCTTTTTAAATCGACCAGTCCGTTTTTTACTATGCGCTTCGATTGGTCCGAACAGTGCATATGCGGAGCGCGTTGAAGCGTACTGGCTGTACCGTGTGAGATCATCCATATCACACGGCAAAGAACCAATGAAAATGGTACAACAATCTAAGTGTTTAAGAATAATAAATCCACACAAGCTTAAAAACAACTAGAACAATTCCTCGATTACACACGTTTTTCACTGGACTGGTTTATAGGAAAACAAACAGTAAAACTGAAAACAGGAAAACAATGGCACCATTAGTTTAGGCTTGCTGATACTTGCTGCTTTTACTGTTGGAGCAAAGAGCCATCCCTATACCCCACACAAATGATGTTGTTGTGGGGCTTAAAATTAGGACTAAGGGCCAGAAAGGTTGTAAACATATACATTTGTAGAGTCCAATATTTCAATTACCTTCATGATATCGTTGAATAAGAAGGGTGTATTATCACTCGAGGAGAGTGAATCAGTAGGAATCTCTGTCAGAAGCTGTAAATAAAAATGAGAATCAATGAGATTTTGCAGGACAATTGACAACGTCTCCAATAAAAACTTCCATTGTATAACCCCTTTTCCAATGCTATTATGGTCACTCATTTCCTGTGGGAGGGTTGTCCATCCTGATCAATGGTGGGTAAAATTTTAACCATGAAATGGACAAAAACAGTCAAGGAAACAAGGTGCCGTACGGACTACATCAAATGTAAAGTTTAATCAAATGTAAAGATGAATCAAAATGTAAAGATTTTCAATAAGTGCAGTTTTTTACTGATTCTGGATTTGCTTAATTCTGCATCGGATCCGCTGCGAACCTAGTTCCAATAATTTAACTTATGGCATCATCTTTTAAAATTGGAAGTGAAGTTTGGTGCCATAAGTTACAAACTGTTCTGTGGAGTTCCAATGCAATTTAAGGTTTGAGATGTTTTTAGATGTATATTTTCCTAATAAAAAGAAAAAATAATTTTCTTTTGACATACATAGCATCTCTTGAGCCTGTAGAATAATGGTCTAACCAATTTTGTAACCGATGCTACAATTTGTTCCCAAAAAAGTTTCATGTCAACATTTACACAGGCTGCCAAATTGGCAGCCCATGTAGAAACAACAAGGGTAAGTTTCACCTGAAAATTTCATAATTGTAACTTTTAAATCATGGAGAAATGGTTATCACATGATGCAGAAGACTCTCTAGACGCCTACAATATGACGTTTATTGCCACCATAATGAATATTTAAGCCACTTTGCAGCTGTAAAGCGAATCTTTTCAAGATGCTATTGTTGGTCTACAAGTCTCTAGCAAATCTGGCCCCTATCTATATCAATGAACTTCTCACCATATCTCCCTCGCGAAAATATAAGATCAATACTCAAAAGGACTTCTCAGATCCTGTGTGTGGCTCAAACTGCAAAATCCAGTTATGGAAAAAGAGCTTTTTCCATCGGCTGCGCCGTGTTAATGGAATCGTTTCCCAATTCGTTAGACGTGTCCAAATCTGTGCAGTGTTTCAAGACTCATTGAAAACATATCTTTTTAATCTTTAAGTTGGTCCAATTTCATTTATCATGACTCATTATTTTTGTACATTACTGTGGTATTTTGGTATGTAACGAAATGGAGTATGTTATGGAGTATCTATGTCCAATCTAGTCGTGACATGTTGGGGCACGTTTTTTAGTCATTGTATAATTACTTGATGTATTTATATGTATACATTCATACATTTAACATTTTAGTATGTACTTTTTGAGCGCGTTGTTTTTATTATGCTTTTTTATGTATTTTTACAAGTATGTACTTGATTTTTGGTATATCTATATTTGTATGCGCCTTGGGGTTGTGTTTTCAATGCAAGGCGCGCTATACAAATCCCGCTATTATTATTATTAATTCGAGCAGAAAGCTGCCCTGTGTATCTTGGCTTCATGCCACTTCCCTACACACAACTCGTCATGATAGATAGTCTATGACACAACAGCCATAAAAAGTTAAGACATCTATCATGATCATCAACTGAGCTGCGCACCCATCCCGTTTTTGTTTCACTACACTTGGGTACTAGCGTTGTAGGAGGTAGGTAACTGCCCGAAACTCTGTCCTTAACAATACTTGACTTTACATGCTGACATTTTGGAGTCTGTTAGGCCCGAGCATGGTACATTCATTTTTCGTGGAGGCCAGCAAAACAATAAATATTGCAAACATTATGTAACCAGCACTTTAATCTACTTGCCATTCACAACGGAAATTAGTCATTTGAATACATTTTTTTGTCACTTACATGCATCCTCTATTCTATTATAACCTACACGTTTCATCTCATCGAGTGCTTACGGTGGTAGTTTGGAGTGCGATCTTCAATGGTGTGTTTGTGAAAATCTTCATTTGTGAAGAAATATTACGGCAACACATGTACTAGTGTTGGTACATTAATTCGTATTTACAATTTAACAATTGATGATACTAAATCATATAACATTCCTGGTATATTTTCTACACATATATGTACTGATTATGCTTTCATGTATCAGAGATTGCAAACCAGATGAATAATGGGATACTAAGACATACTATTCATTTGTGGGGTGTTCTGTGGCATGCAACTAGACACAAATCCCTTTAAACTATTCATTTTTCCCACCGATTTATAATTTGGATCACAGTAAATACATTTGACTTGGAAATACACAATAACGTCGTATGAACAACGAATGTATTTGTTAAAACCAATCATATTAGCCAAACCAACTTATGATGGTGGCTCAACACTTTTCGTATCAATTATAACCGACAGGACGTGAACAAGATGCTGGTTTTGAACTACCCTCATATCCACGAAATGGAATAATCCGCTTACTGATCACATTCATACGACCTTTGACTTTTCAGATGGACTACATGACAAAGTTAAAACCTGAATTCCCAAACACGGCT